>CAUYRH010011789.1:0-116552 GCA_963574655.1 Perodicticus potto | reverse complement strand
GGGATTCATTGAGGGTACAACAAACCAGGTTACACTGATTGCATTTGTTAGGTAAAGTCCCTCTTATAATCGTGTTTTGCCCCCAAAAGGTGTGGCACACACCAAGACCCCACCCCCCTCGCTCCTTCCCTCTCTCTGCTCTTCCTTTATGCACCCTTCCCTCATTCTTTCTCTCTCTCTGCTCTCCTCTTCCTCCACCCCCACCGTGTCATTAATTATCATTAATTTTCCTCATATCAAAACTGAGTACATGGAATTCATGCTTGTCCATTCTTGTGATGCTTTACTTAGAATAATGTGTTCCACTTCCATCCAGGCTGATACAAAGTCTTTAAAGTCTCCATTTTTTAAAATGTCTGAATAGTATCCCATAGTGTACATATATCACAGCTTGTTAATCCATTCCTGGGTTGGTGGGCATTTAGGCTGTTTCCATATTTTGGCAATTGTAAATTGAGCTGCAATAAATAGTCTAGTGCAAGTGTCCTTATGATAAAAGGGTTTTTTTCCCTCCTCCCATTTGGATGCCCTTTATTTCCTTGTCTTGCCTAATTGTATTGGATAGAACTTCCAGCATTATGTTGAATAGTAATGGTGACAGAGGACAACCTTGTCTGGTTCCTAAGAGGAAAAGCTTTCAGTTTTACTCCATTCAGTAAAATATTAGCTGTGAGTTTGTCACAGGTAGCTTTGATCAGTTTCAGAAATGTGCCACGTATGCCTATACTCTTCAGTGTTCTAATTAGAAAAGGATGCTGGATTTTATCGAATCTTTTTCTGCATTTATTGAGAGGATCATATGATTTTTGTTTTGCTTCTGTTAATATGGTGGATAATGTTTATGGACTTGTATATGTTAAACCAGCCTTGCATCCCTGGGATGAAACCTACTTGATCATGATGTATGATGTTTTTAATGATAAGCTGTAATCTATTGGCTAGGATTTTGTTGAGAATTTTTGCATCTATATTCATGAGTGAAATTGGTCTGAAATTCTCCTTTTTAGTTGGGTCTTTTCCTGGTTTGGGTATCAGGGTGATGTTTGCTTCATAGAATGTGTTGGGGAAGATTCCTTCCTCCTCAATTTTTTGGAATAATTTCTGCAGTATAGGAATAAGCTCTTCCTTGAAGGTTTGATAGAATTCTGGTGTAAAGCCATTCCGACCAGGGCATTTTTTGGTTGGAAGATTTTTGATTATTTCTGTAATCTCAGTGCTTGAAGTTGGTCTGTTCAGGAGATCTATTTAACTTGGGCTAAGTCTAGGGAGAGGGTGTGATTCCAAATATTGATCCATTTCATTTACATTGTCAAATTTCTGGGCATAGAGTTTCTGGTCGTATTTAGAGATGAACTCTTCTATCTCTGTGGCATCAATTGCAATTTCCCCTTTATCATTTCTGATTGAGGTTACTAGAGATTTTACTTTTCATTTCTAGTTAGTCTGGCCAACGGTTGATCTATTTTATTTATTTTTTCAGAAAACCAACTCCTTGTGTCATTAATTTTCTCAATGATTCTTTTGCTTTCAATTTCATTGATCTCTGATTTAATTTTGGATATTTCTTTTCTTCTGCTGGGTTTAGGCTTAGATTGTTCTTCTTTTTCCAATTCCATAAGATGGCTTGTGAGTTTGTTGATGCACTCTTTTTCTGTTTTTCAAATGTAGGCATCTAAAGGGATAAATTTTCCTCCTAGAACTGCTTTTGCAGTATCCCACAAGTTTTGGTAACTTGTGTCTTCATTGTTGTTATGCTCAAGGAAGTTAATGATTTCCTGTTTTATTTCGTCCTGCCCCCAACTGTCATTCAAAAGAAGGCTGTTTAATTTCCATGCCTTTGTGTGGGGTTGAACGTATTTGTTGGAGTTGAGTTCCATCTTTAGTGCTTTGTTGTCTGAGAAAATACAAGGTAAAATTTCAATTCTTTTGATTCTGTTAAGGTTTGTTTTGTGTTTTAGGATATGATCAATTTTGGAGAATGTTCCATGGGCCGATGAGAAGAATGTATATTCTTTATCTGTGGGATGGAGTGTTCTATATGGGTCTATCAAGCACAGTTGTTCTAGGGTCTCATTTAAGTCCCTTATATCTTTGTTTAATTTCTGTTTAGAGGATCTGTCCAGCTCTGTAAGAGGAGTGTTAATACTATAATGTTATTATGGTATTATAGGATATCATATTGCTCAGACTGAGTAAGGTCCGTTTCAAGAATCTAGGAGCATTTAAATTGGGGGCATAAATATTTAGAAACATTTTCTTGTTGTATTTTTCCCTGGACCAATATAAAGTGACCATCTTTGTCTTTTTTGACTTTAGTTGCTTTAAGTCCACATGTATCAGAAAATATGATTGCAACTCCTCTTTTCTTCTGAATTCTGTTTGCCTGAAAAATTGTCTTCCAACCCTTAACTCGGAGTTTTAATTTGTCTTTTGAAGCTAGGTGTGTTTCCTGCAGACAGTAAATGGATGGCTTGTGTTTTTTAATCCAGCCAGCCAATCTATGCCTCTGTAGTGGGAAATTCAAGCCATTAACATTTATTGAGATAATTGATAAGTGTGGGTGGTGTTTTATTCATCTTATTTTGTGAGAGTCCATTGCTTAGTTTTATCTTTTGCATCAGTGTGGAAGTTAGGCTCTGTCCTTCAATTTCTGAGTTTTTATTTTGCTCTTGATCCATTGTGGTGGTCAGTGTGTATAACAGGTTGAAGTATTTCCTATAGAGCTGGTCTTTCTGTGACGAATTTCCTCAATGTTTTTATATCAGTAAATGATTTGTTTTCTCCATCAATTTTAAAGCTTAGCTTTACATGATATAGAATTCTGGGCTGGAGATGTTCTGTTTAAGTAGATTAAATGTAGATGACCATTGTCTTCTTGCTTGGAAAGTTTCATTGGAGAAATCTGCAGTCACCCTGATAGATTTGCCCCTATAGGTCAACTGGCACTTATTCCTGGCAGCTTGAAGAATCTTTTCTTTTGTCTTGACTTTAGACAGGTTCATCACAATGTGTCTTGGGGAAGCTTGGTTAGAGTTGAGGCAACGTGGGGTCCAATATCCCTCTGAAAGGAGAGTGTCAGAATCTTTGGTGATATTTGGGAAATTTTCATTTATAATATTCTCTAGTATGGCTTTCATTCCCCTGGGGCATTCTTCTTCCCCTTCTGAGATACCTATAACTTGTATGTTTGAACACTTCGTAGAGTCCCATTATTCTGTTAGTGAAAATTCTGCTTTCTCTCTCTTTTTTTCTGCCTCTTTAATTATCTGAGTTATCTCAAGAGCTTTGTCTTCTACCTCTGAGATTCTTTCTTCTGCATGGTCTAATCTGTTGTTGATACTTTCTACTGTATCTTTAAGTTCCCTAATTGACTGCTTCAGTTCCCTCAGCTCTGCTATATCCTTTTTATATTCTTCATAGTGTTCATCTCTTAATTGATTCTGTTTTGGGATTTCCTTTTCCACTTTATCAGCAGTTTCCTTCATTTCCTTGATTGTTTTCATCATCTGTATTCTAAATTCCTTTTCTGTCATTTCTAACATCTCCTTATAGGTGGAATCCGCTGCAGTAGCTACCTCACAGTCCCTTGGGGGGTTGCTCTAGACTGGTTTTTCATGATGCCAGGAGTTTTCTGCTAATTCTTTCTCATGAGTGATTTATTTTATCTGTTTCCTTGCCCTAATTTTCCTTTCACTTCTTCCTGCTCTTTACGTTGTTGTGCCTCTGTACTAGGGTTTCAATGACTCCTTTTGGTACAGGACCAGAAGGATGAGAAGATTGAAGAGCAAGAAGGGGAAAAAAGAAAGAAAAGAAAAGAAAAAGGAGAAAGGAGAGGGTGGGTAAAAGTGAATATTCACAAAAAGAAGAGAGGCACATAAAGAGGAAAACAGGAGCAATATAGGTGTACAGTAGGGTACTTTGATCCAACCTTAAGAACCCCCAACTTCTAGGAGTGCTGAGTTGTGTGGTTCCCTTGAGGTCAGCAGCTCTTTGAAAGCCTGTTTGGACACACTACACCACCTCATCCAAGTAGAGATGAAAGACAAAATGCAATAAATCAAACAAAAACAAGTAAACCAAAAACTTTACAGGATAAAATTGGGGGAAAAAAAAATAATAGGGGTAGAAACACTAGCAAAAATGAAGTTCTAATTGTTGAAAAAGGCAACAATGGAAAATTATATTTAAACTTGAAAAAAGAATAAATAAAAGAAAAGAAAAATCTACAAAGAAAATGTTGAAATTAAAAACAAAAAATCAAAACAACACAAAAGTAAACAAAACCAAAAACAAAGCAGTATATATATCTTGCTGAATGTTTTCTGGGCAACAGGTGATCTTCTGGGGTATGATATGTTAATCACAATGCTGATACCTACAAAATGGAGACTGGAGGCCTCTAATGATTGCTCAAATCCCTCAGGGTGGAGAGCCTAAATCTCTCCTCAGCCCACTTAGAAGGCACTTTAAATTGCTAACCTGGACTAAGCAGAAGCTTACCCAGGAAAGCACTTGTCAGTGAGATCACTCCTAAAGTGGTTATCCACTTACCCAGTGTGCCAAAACCAGTCTCACTCTATGCCTCTGAGGACTAAGGCTGCAAGGCGTCTAGTCCCCTCCTTTAGGCTGCTCAGTAACTAGATTACTCACTCCCACCCGATGCTTGTTCTGTGACCCTGAGGGTGGAGTTTGCCAGGGCAGTTCTACCACAGTGGCTCCACATGTGCCACAACCAAATACTGCAGGCTCTGTCTGGCTTTGAGGCTCAGTCTGGAGCCCTAGACAACACTGAAAGACCTCAGCACTCTTGCCCAAGTTTTCCCAAGGTAGTTCAACTGAGTGCCAAGCCCAAAAATATCCAAACAGCTCACAGGTAAGGCCTTTCCAGTTTGCAATCTCACTACTGCTGCACTTACAGCTGCCAGCAGGATTAGACCGAATGAACACACACAACCACTTGCCAGTTCTCCACTGCTTTTGCCTTCCTCATGGGGTCCAGAAGTCTCATGCTGACTCCTTGTGTCCCCAAAGGGATGTTTCTGGGAAGATCCCACCAGCCAGCAATGCCTGAAGTCTTCTCTCCCCTGTCTCACTGTGCCCAGTTGCAAGGAAGCTGTTACTCAGCTGCCATCTTGCACTGGAAGCCTAGGCTTTTTATTCTTTTTTTCTATTCTGTAGAGATTGTGGTCTATCTCTTGCTCAGGCTGGTCTTGAACTCCTGAGCTCAAAAGTGCACCTGCCTTGGCCTCCAAGAGTGGTAGGATTATGGGCGTGAGCCACCACACCTGGCCCAAGCAATTTCTTAATGAGGTGAATAATGGCCCCCAAATGTGCCTTTAACTTGATAGGCTTTACTAATAGGCCACATAGGGAACAGTGGATAAAATCAGACCATTGCCAATAATATCTAGAAGAATATCATGGGGACACACTTTACTTGAATTATTATTAAACTCAATTATAGGTTTGAGATTTTAACCTTAGTTTTTTTTCTGTCTTATGATATTACCAAACTGGTACTTCAGAAATTTTATTTTGGGTTTTAGGTGATAGATGTGTGTTATCATTCTATCATTTCCCACATCAGTCAGGATAGATGAGGGTATACTGCAATCCCGACATCCTTGTGACAGAATATAACACAATGAATTTCTCATGTCTGTAAAGTCCACCATGAGTTTGGTTGACTTTATCCACTAGAAAAAGACTCAGTTTGCCAGTCTTTTCAACAGTGTATTCTTAACAGTGGCTTCCACAGTCAGGATCTTGGAGGAGGCTGTAGATAGTAGCACTCAGTATAGGATTACCCCTGCTGCAGGCCGGGAGGCATGCACTTCACTTCCTTCCACTTTTCCTTGGCTATAACTAATCATATGGGCCTGAAAGGAGGTAAAATTTCTCATATTCCCATGAAAGAAAAACAATATCGGACATTGTTGAGTGCTATTATTTTTCTATCCTTCTACTTAATGAACATATGTTTCCTTCCTACGTTCATATCTACTCATGTTACTTCATAAATTTTTTCTCATTTAGAATTTTTTTTTAGCTCATCAAGTCTGCTATAACAACAACAACAACAACAACAAAAACATAGACAGGGTAGTTCATAAACAACAGAAATGTATTTCTCACAGTTCTGTGGGCTGGAAGTCCAAGACAAGATCTCAGAAGATTTGGTGTCTGGTGAGGAGCTACTTCCTCAGACAGAGCCCTCTTCACCCTCTAACTGATATAGCTCTAACCTGCTAGTAGTTGTTGAAGTGTTATTATCTACCTGTCAGCTGAATTCGATCCCGATTTCTAGTTTCACTAAAAACTAAAGCTGCCCTTTCCTATAGTTCTGAAAACAGAAATAATTCAACTTAATATAAACCTCAAAAAAATCACCACAACAGATCATGTATAGGCAAAGTCCCTACCTATCGAAGATGTGGGCCACTCTGACAGTTCCCCAGAACATCCAGAGGCATAACCAGAGATACCCAGACTGCAAATCAGAGAAATCCACCAATCTACAACTGCCATCCTCATTCTACCAAATAAAGAAACTTCAAACTCAAGTCTATAAATCTTGACTAGCCACTCTCCAGACTCAGTAAAAACTAAGTTCATAATTTGCTCCAACCATTAAGCTTTACTATTTTGTTTTCTAGAATAATGTCTTGAATTCCTCTCCAAACAATATAGTCTTGAAATTTAGTCTTGGTATTACTTCAAAGTAGGAGAGTTTTTAATACCCTAATTGCTCAATAAGGAGGAGACTATGCTTAAGCCCTTACTGGAGAAAAATGGCATTTCAATACATCAGGAACTGTTACCCAAAGTTTAAAAAACCTTAAAGATCAGTTGTAATTTGATTTTGAAAACACTTCATCAGATTGGCATGTCTTCTTCCACAGATTTCTTTAATTCGTTAAATCTTGGCTTCTAGTTATCTCTGCTCTATGAAATTTTTCAGTCATTGGCTATTATTTTCTCTACAGTTATCATACTAACTCCCTAACATATTATATCTTGTCAAGAGTTTTAAATGACTCCCAGCAGCCACTCACACATCTCATGATTTCCGTCAGGGTCATACAACTTGAAGCACTCAGTGTCTACGATGAGTGTGCATCTGTCAGCAGGAATGGCTACATGACTCACCCTCCTGGGGACTGCAGCAACTGTAGCAGCCCAGAGCAATGTTTGTTTGTTTTTTTAGAGACAGAGTCTCACTTTACCACCCTCTGGTATCACAGCTCACAGCAACCTCCAACTACTGGGCTTAGGCAATTCTCATGCCTCAGTCTCCCAAGTAGCTTGGACTACAGGCACCCATCACAACGTCCGGCTATTTTTTTGCTGCTGTTTCACCAGGCCGGGCTCAAAACCACCACCCTCCTTATATGGGGCCTGTGCCCCACCCACTGAGCCACAGGCACCACTCAGCCCAGAGTAATGTTATACTATTTGGTCGGACTCATAGCTTTCTGAGAGGATTCCCCCAAATGGGGCATTGTTCCAAAAAAAACGTAGAGAAGACTTGAGAAACTCCTGAATAGATAAAACAAGTTAGGCCATATTGGTGAAATTTAAAAGAAGTGATTTCTTGTAAATGCATCCTTTAGTCATAAACAAAACTTAAGTTGCTTCCAGAAATGGTCTAAGAGGATCATTTTCAACCACCCGTCTACCATCATGAAACCCCCATGGCAATTGGCAATTACTGTAGGGATTAGACAACTTCTTCACTTCCATTTTCAAGCCAGCCCATAATGTCACATGTCTGAGCTTCATCTTACCACTTCTCAGTTTGAATTCTCACAGTTTGCAAACTGTTCTTTTGCGTGTACCATAAACATTAAATTTTTTTAATTTGATCTGATTTTATTTTTGACAATATGATCTTGGTAATTTAAATCAAAACAAAATGAGTATTTTTATAAAATCCAACTTGTAAGTTATTTTCTTTTTAAAATTTGCCTTTTTACCGTTTGGCCCTGTTGTCCCTCAACCAGTGACACAAGGTTACATTCACTTCATTTTACTTCTTTGAGCCTGCATTGCAATCCCTACTTATAAACATCACACAGGGAAGTACTGAGGTATGACACATTTGAAAAATCTTGGTTTCCTCACTTTAAAAATCTACTGAAAAAAATTGATAATGTCTACAACTTCTGAGTAAAGACTGTATTGAGCTTCTCATATTGCCGAAACTCCCTTGGCACATTCAGCTTCTTGTGCTCCACAGTGTTTGATGCATGGAATCCAGGGTTTAAAGCCAAACGGTTTCTCAGACAAGGTTCGGCATTATATTAATGAACTACTGAGTGGCATTTTGCATCACAGTTGCAGACAACATGCACCAGGCCTGGATTGTAATATTATTCCTCTTTTAGGGTACCTTTGAAGCTATCTAGTTTTTGTGCAACGTGTGTCAAAGGCCTTACTTAACTGCATGTAAATTATACATTTATTGAAGTTGCAGTTTATCCTTGAGATTGCTTTGTAAACTTAATGGAGAGAAGGACCTCGAAAAATTTATTGGGGTGAAAAAATTTGATTTAATTGATGTACTAATGTTATCATAGTAATTAGTATTACCTTTTTTCAGAAATGCAGGTAGGACTGTAAAACTCTGTATATATGTAAAAATATACATATTGAACTAAGGCAATGAATCCCTCCCCAACATAGATTCACACACAGAAATAGAAACACCTGTGAGCAAAAGACACAGGCAGCAGGAGGCACATTAAAGAATATAAGAGAGGGAATAAAAGATTTAAGACAGAAGCAGAGAATATATCATGGTGAAAAGAGATTGTCAAACATCTAAAAGTATGAAAAAAGCCTTGTGTTTATTTCTCAGCTAGGAAATACGAATCACTTTCTGACAGAGAATAGGGTTAATTTGGGTAGACTGTGTACCTGATAACCAAAAACACAGGCTCTCTATCTTCTCTGCTCATTGTCTTTTGCTCTTTTGTTCTTGTACATTCTCCATGAACTCTGGAGCCATGTGTAAAATCCAACCTGAGGGGCTTAGTAGGTAAGAGAAGCTGTAGGATGCAACCCTTCCACTATCATCATAATGGTAAATAAGTCTTTAGTTTCATGACGATTTATAGTTTTCTGATTATTTTCTGATAATTAGTCATGGTGCAATAAGCGTATCTTAAACTAACTTACTGGAAATCCCTGTAGTATTTCCAGGTCCTGGGTCTGTGCAGCAGCATGCGGAAATGTGTGTGTAAAGTAATAATGTCCCACATAACAGGAAATCAAACTCAGTGGCTGGTTTTGGATGAAGTTATAAAGTATATAAGATGCAGAGATGAAGTGCTAAAGGAAAAGAAGATGCAAAAAGAACAATGGCCAATATAGGATTTAAGCATAAAAAAGTGAAGGGAAAGAGAATGTGCCATACTCATGGTGCTTTTCCAAAAGCTTTCAAATCCAGAATTATGCCAAAGAAAATAGCAAAAAATGACATCACGTAGGTAATTCTCTCTAGTCATAGGCGATTGGGCCAGGGATGAATGTCTAGTCCAAACTGACACACTTGGAGCTGAATAGAATTCTACGGAGGACATTGTCATACAGATGAAAAAGGCCAACTTGTACCAATCAAATTTTTCAGGAAAAAATCACTATCAGATGCCAAGATTCCTACAGGTTCATTGGAGAAATCAATTAAAAAGTTAAAGGAATAGAAATAATAAGTAAACAGAAGCAAGGACTAAATAGGTGTCAGGAAGTAAATAAATTAAAAGTGTACAGAGCATAAGGTGACAGAGTCCATAACTCCAGAAATGTCAGTGCTGGGGTAGAAAGGAAATAGTCTTCGTATCTGGAGAGCACAGATGATCACATGACCAGTTCGTCCTTCTGAGATTAACAAGCTCATAAGTCTATGTCTCAGGTCAAGCTGTACAGAAAACTGACTCTGAAACACATTACTTTAAGGTAGTTCTTTAGAGAATGGCCTTGAAAACAGCTTGTTTGGAGGATTCAAGGATGTGGAATTAGTGTGAGGAGTTTGAATTTGATGTGGTTACAATCTCGACAAGATTTCTGGAGCTGAGTGACTCCTTCAGCAGTCCTTTACATTCCTTTACCACTAGCTGTATTCACTGTTTCAGTTATGATGGAATATCCCTAATATATCCAAGGATTTTGCTCTTACAACTTAAAAACATTGGATATAATACAACAAATAAGCATAAGAAGAGTCTGAAATATTAGCAAATAAGAGGCTGGTGCCAGAAGGGTAGAGAAGAAAGATGAACATAAAATTCCACACTTCTATCACACCATACTTCAAAAGATTAAGTAAGATCTAGATCTCATAATGTAATATTCAAACAAAAAAATGGGAAAATCACAACTTGAATGGGAAAATATAACAAACAGACACCAAAACTGAGATGAATCAAATGTCGAAATTATCCGACATGGACATTAATGAAGCCTGCATGAAAGACAACTTCAAAGCACCATTATAAATCTTGATACAACTGAAAAACCAGAAAATCTCAGCAAATAAAGTCATAAAATGAACCCAATGGGAAATTATGGAACTGAAAAATACAATAATCATAAGAAAAGCTCACTAGATCGGTTCATTGTGAAAATGGAGCTAACAGAAGAGAGAAGCGGTAAACTTCAGAGCTTGTGAATAGAATTTGCTCAATCTGAACAATAGACTGAAAATAGATTGTGGAAAAATGATCACAGGATCAGAGTCCAACAAGATAATAATGAAAGAGCCAGCATTTGTACTATCAGAGTTTCAGAAGTGCAGAGGTGAGGGAAGTCAAAAAACATATTCAAGGAAACAATGGCTCCCCCAAGTTGCTAAACAGTGTAAACCTGAGAGTCAAAAGCTGATCAAACACTAAATAGGATAAACCCAAAGAAATCCATGCCAAGATGTCTAAATAATTAAACTTCTATAAACCAAAGACAAACAAACAAACAAAAATCCTTGAAATGAACCAGAGAGAAATGATCATGACTTATGGGAGCATTGATTTGAATGGCAGTGATTTTCTCATCTGAAACCATGGAAGGTACAAAGAAATGACACATTATTCAAGGGCTGAGAGAAAAGAAAATGTCAACCAACAAAACATCTTTTCAGGAGTAAAGAGGAAACATAGACATTCTCAGATGAAGGAAAACTAAAAATAGTTTTCTGGCACACTTGCTGTGTGATACTTATTGAACTTCACTTATTTATAATACATACATGCATATTGCAAGTGTTCAGCTGTTCGAATTTTCATAAACTGAGAACACTTTGTAATCAGCATGCAGATTGAGCAAACACAACTAGTCCCACAAAGGCTAGAAAATTTTCACAAAGAAAGTGCTAAAAAGAACCATATGGGAAATTATGGAACTGAAAAAATACAATAACTGAAAAGTTAAAAAAAAATTCACTGAGTGGGTTCAATATGAAAGTGGAGAATACACTCCACCCCTTCTGGTACCTTCCAAACATTGCCACTTCTCCATGGTTCATTGCTACTTTGGATTCTAACAGCATAGACAAGTTTTTCCTGTCTGTGTACTTTAAGTAAATACTACAATGTCACATTTTCTTATCTAGTTTGAAATTCCTCCATGTTGTACCGTGCATTTTACTCAATAAATTTTAACTGATCACTTACTATGTACCTGGCCACCCTTATCCCCATTACTAGTAACATTTTCTGAGTATTCATATATCCTACTAAATGAATAATTGGAAGCTTATTCAAAAGTTGATCCCTTTTAAATCCCTTAAAAGATGCAATTGAGTAAATGAAGTTCTATCTTGGCTAGCCAAGTTGGCCAGTGTTCATTTATCCCTGGCTCTATTTGAGGTTGTGTCACCACACAATGGAGAACGATGTATATGGAGTCTGCCAAACTGAGAACACCAGATATATGCTTTTTATAGTAAAGAAAATATTCTTCCAGAAAATAGCTATTAGCAAGATTTATTGTTAAAGTCAACAAGATTTGGAAGCTAACTTGGAAACTCTAACATACTGTCTGCTGAATCTAGAAAGCCATGCTGAGATTCATTGAAAAACCACGATTGTACTCTGAAGCACGAAATCACATATAAATGTATTCCATAAATCAGTAGCCACGTGAAATAGTTGCCCAATCAAAATAGCTGTTTATAATGCAGGATATTTTTTTTTAAAGCAGGATATTTTTATTAGATTTAATAACATTATAATGTTTACTAAGGAAAGAAAATTTATTGATTTTTTTAAAAAAAAATACTTGACCTGCAAGTTAGTTGAGAGAATGTATTAGCTTAATGAAAGGAAAGAGTGCAAAAAAGAAATCGTGTAGCTTATTCTATAAAACAAAAGTGCTTCACTGCATCCTGTAAGGGGCATTTGTCTAAAGAATACCCTGTAGCCTGTATTCAATTATGTTTCACCTATACAGATACTAATAACAAGAAAAAGAAGCAAGAACGTGGACCTCAATTCAAAATGATCACTTACCAGTGTGCAAATAGATTACTCTTGGTCAAATAGTGACTTTTATATGTGCAGGAGGCCACTTACTCTGCATTGGAAGATTGCTGGGGTATAAAATAAAAGTCAAGGTTGCAGGGGGTAGTATTAACTGCAGATCAAAAAGAAAAGGCATAAATATTAGGAATTTGAGAATGGATAGCGAGAGGATTCTAGATAGTGTGACCATAATGTTGGGAATAGCTTCGAAGGATTTGAGTAAAATTCATTTGACTAGAGTGCAGAGAACACCAGCGCAAAGTGGAAAGAAATTGGTCTTGGAAGAAGAGGAACAACACTGTAGGAATTTATGGACCAGGTTAATGACTTTGGCCTTGCCCTTCTGAGCAATGGGGACTCAAAGAACAGGCTTTATGCAGCAGAGTTACATGATTAGATTTGCATTGCTTAAGGGTCAATATAGAGAAGAGATTGAAGAAATAAATACAAATAAAGACCAAAGTAGATGTTTTTGCTGAAACTCTGTAGGGTAAATATAGAGGAAATACTAGATGAGAAATTATGAGGTGTGGGTTTCAGTCTTTTTCCTCAAGTGATTAAATACATGGTGTAGAAAATTAGTTTATGTGAGATTGAAATTTTAAATTATAATTAATGAAAATAATATGTTTATCTATAATCATGAAAAGTAAATTGAGTGATATAAAGATTTAGTACAAACCACAAAACATGGTTAGTTGTTTCAGTTAGTATATTTTTTGTTTTATTTTTTTTTCTTACCCCTATGCTAATGAGGACATTTCAGTTAGTGTAAATCTAAACAAAAAAGTGATATAAATAAAATCTCACCAAGAATATATAAATTTACCACAAAGATTACATCTACAGCTAGATAATAAGATTAAAAATTTTTAATTATTTTCTCATCGTTCCTGATTATCAGAGAAATGCAAATCAAAACCACCCTGAGATATCACCGAACCCCAGTAAGAATGGCCCACATCACAAAGTCTCAAAGCTGCAGATGGGCAAAATCATCTAACACAAAGACTATTTTATTTTACAATATAGTATTGAATATCTCATGTAATTTTTTGATCTTCTACTGAATGTGTATCACTTTTAAACCATTATAAAATCTAAAAATCTTAAGTGAATGGAACCATCTAAAAAAAAAAAAAGCTACAGATGCTGGTGTTGATGTGGAAGGAAAGGAATCCTTTTACACTGCTGGTAGGACTGTAAACTAATACAACCTTTTTGGAAGGAAGTATGGAGAATCCTCAAAGAACTCAAATTAGACCTCCCATTTGATCCTGCAATCCCATTACTAGGCATCTAGCTAGAAGAAAAAATATCCTTTCATCATAAGGACATTTGCACTAGACTATTTATCACAGCTCAATTTACAATCGCCAAAATGTGGAAACAATCTAAATGCCCACCAACCCAGGAACAGATGAAAAAGCTGTAGTATATGTACACCATGGAACACCATTAAAAGAGTCAGAGACTTTAGATCTTTTGTATTAACCTGGATGGAGTTGGAACACATTCTTCTTAGTAAGGTATCACAAGAATGAAGATGCAAGAATTGGATGTACTCAACTCTGATATGAAGCTAGTAGATGAGTTAATGCATACCCACGTAAGAGAAAAACTCAAATCAATTCAAGACGGGGTGGGGGGAAAGAGGGAGCAAAGAGATGGGAGGAGGGTCGGGAAGGGGATGCTCCCACATAATGGGTGACAGTGCCGGGATGTATGGCATAGCCCTTGGGGACAGGACACAATTATAAGAGAGACTTTACCTGACACATGAAAACATTGTAACCTAAGTCTTTGTACCCTCAATTAACCTGAAATAACATTTTTTATAATTTTCCTAAATAAATATTTCAGTGACTAATTTCAAAATGAATAAGAAAACTTAAAACTAAAACTTCTATAGATCATTAATTGATGACTTGTGAAAACAACTTAGCACTGACAAAACGTATACACACACTCACACCTGCATTCTTGACAGTTGTTGGAAGAGGTTAATTTTTTCAAAGTAAATTAACAGTAAAGTATCAGATTTAGAAACACCTTGCATATTTTCTAGAACATAGCTTAAATAATGAAGAGCGTGCTGTTAAGTCACACCGGCTGAGTTCTTAAGGCAGCCTGTGAAAAAGAAAATACACAAATTCCATTAGGTTCCAGCGATGACAACACCTCATTTTAGCTATTTTCTTTGGATACAAAAACCACTCAGTATAAATGTTGGCATTAGATAGAGTGTAATCTATTATGTGAACTGGATCCTGAGAAAATGATTTTCCTCCTGGGATAACATGGCGATTAACCAATGAGAGTCGAAGAGAAGGTCAAAGTCCAAGGTGTTTGCTTGATACTTTTAAACAGAATGAAGAGGGCATTTTGAGCAAATAGAACAGGCTCAATTTTAGATCTTTTCAAAAAAGGAAATATTTTCCTAATACTATAGTTTGCAATATATTTCAGAAAATCTTAAGTAACAAATGAATGTTTTTGGTTATTGCCAGAGGTGTGTTTTTCTTCATTTCTGTCGGGAGCCATAGAGACAATGGTCTCACCATTTTGTCAAGCCTAATCTTAAACTTCTACTTCTACTTCTTCAAGCCTGCCCCATTTCCCAAAAGTCAAACTGACCCAGCCTGCAGTTAGCCCATTGAAGGGTTGACAACTGCCATGGCAACATATCCTCCTTAGTTTAACGCTCTGCTTCTTCTTAGAAATTTCTCACCCATAACCTTTACTGGAGAACAATCTGCTGTTAGGGATCCTAGCAACCCAATGGCCCTGATCACGTCAGCTAGGGCTGCTTCATGGCCCTGGTCATATCGGCTAAGGGCTACTTCCTTCTTCTAAACCCTATATAAGCTGTATTGTAAAAAATAAAATTTGAGACCTTGATCAGATTATAGACTTGGTCTCCTTCTCTGTGTCTGGTTTGTCTCTCATCCAGGTTGACTTCCCCTCGGAACCTTGTTGAACCCCCTGCTGGCCGGGGCAGTTATTGTCAAAAATATGGACAGAATGTCATTTTGTTAATGACAATACACTCAAAAAACATGTATTGAGAGCCTGTGTGTAAGACACTTTTGTGGATACTCAGGATGTACTCAGGAGACAAATTCTTGCCCTCCAGAATTTATATTCTAGGGAGGCAGGTAATAAATAATAAACTTATGGATAAAGCACATTATTACAGCATATTAAAAGAAGACAAGACGCTCATGAAAAAATGTAAATCAAGAAGTGGAACAAAAAAGTACTGGGAGTATCGAGAGAAGAATTGTACTTTACAGTAGTCAGGATGGAGTCGAGTGAACTTAGAGACTGGAGCTTACTATGGACTTCAGCAGTAAGATGAGAGGTAGAACCCAAGATGGATCGCATTTTGATAGGTAGAGAAAGGACAGAGAGATTTCTAGGAGCTATGGGGAGCATCATAAATAATAATTATTCTTATTTTCCCCTTGAAATTTTAACAAGGCAGAGATTGTCAGATTTTTTTTCAAAACTCCAGTTGCTTGTAATAGGGCTCATGACATACAAACAAGACGAAGTAGAAGTGTGTTAATGCATTTCTTAACTTATACTGGATCGATTGATCCTGGTTGGTGGTTAGGGAGCCTCCTGCAACTTCAGGAAATTAACACAATCATGCTATTTCAGGGATGCTGAGTGACCAAAGGCTGAAGTACTGCATGTATGACAATGTGAGAACCCACTGAATCCCATTGTTAAATTCCTGTGCACATAAGTATAATCTTGAGAATAAAGAGAATACTGATGGTTCTGAGGCATAGGACTAATATTTTCTTTAAGTCAGTCATCATTGGATCTTCCCGTTCCTTTGTCAAATAAAGACAGTACAGTTCAGGTAAGCGACTCAACTTATCTCTTGTATCTAAAGTCAAGGTTCTCAAGGCACAAAAACCCTCTAAATTTTTCATTTACTGAAAAAGATTTATTGAGGCCCTGCTATGTGTAAAATACTTTGACAGAATCAAGCAATTCAACAGTGAATCAAGAAGACACTCCCTCTTCATAGAGCTCATTCTAATAGAGGGAAAGAAAAATGCAATTAACTGAATAAAAACTAAGCAAGGAACTCAGTAACTAAATGGTAAATAATGATAAGCCTTAAGCAATGTGAGGAAACTGAGAATGATGAATAGGTACTTTTTTATCAAGTGCTTATTTTATGCCATGAAAGATTATAATTGTTTTATATGTAGTATCTCATTCAACCATCAACCATATGTAGATGTTACTATAATCTTCATTTTTCAGGTAAAGCCCAGGAAACCGAAGGCATTCAGATTATAGTTGTTGGAACTAGAAGAGACACCAGAGCAAGTAGATAACAAAGGAAGTTTCTTAATTACTGATACATTGCTTTCAGAAGAGTCTGCCTTTGAGGTAAGATTTAACTAAAGCAGATGTCAGAAAACTATGGTCCATAGTCCAGACCTAGCCAACTGTTCTTATAAATAAAGTTTTATAGGAATGCCGCCACACTTACTCATTTACATGTTTTCTGTTACTGATTTTGGTACAGTAGAAGAATTGAGTAGTTGTAACAAAGATCATAAAACATGAGACCCAAAGCCTTAAATATTTATTATTTGGCCCTTTACAGAAAAATGTTTGCCAACCTCTATACTAAACTGAGGGACAAATTCATGTAATATGTAGATTAAAAATACATTCCAGAAGTAAATTCATGTAATATATAGATAAAAAACACATTCCAGAAGTAAAGGAAACAACATGGGGAAAAGCCCTGAAGTGAACCTGTGATTAAATACCCAAAGCAGGGAAATAGCCCAGTGGGGCTGAAGCACATGGGTAAGGCTAAATTACTGAGATGATATCAAAATAGTCAGTAGCCAGATTACTAAGGGGCCTTGACAGCCCTAAAAAGGACTTTGAACTTGATCATGAGCAAGATGGAAAGCCACTGAAAGGCTGTTAGACTACAAGTGATATGCTTTGTGTGCTTTGACACGCTAGACATTATGATGAACCTTTGAGATCTGCCTTCAGGACACCAGTCTTACTCCTTCAGAGGAGAGAAATGCTGGCAGCAGAAAACCCCTCAGCCATCAGCCCTTTCCTAGAATTGACTTGAAAAGAGTTACCTTGCCCAAGGCCAAGCCTTACTCCTGGGATTGGTTGTGACAATGAACAGTTGATGTGGGAGTACCCAGTGGGTACTCAGTCTTACTGCCCAAACTTGGATCAATTATTCAAGGCCAAACCAATTTCAGAGCTCTCTATGGATGTAGCTGAAGTCTTCCTTGAGACTGCATTGCAGCTCACCATCTCTCTCTGCCCTATCCTGCTTTTTTCTCTTGCACAAGCAACATTCCCCAGGGTACTACTAATGATATTTATCTAATAATCTTTCTCACACCCATCTCTGCAGCAGTCTGCTTTCCTGGGAAACTGAGTATCAATATCTACCTTGCTTATGAAAAATATCACCAAAAGCAAAGAGTATTTATAGGTAGGCAAGTGTGAAAGCAGTAAAGGTGAATAGTAATTCAGACACAATGTGATGATGGGTAGGCCAAAATAAGTGATGAGATATTCTGAATATAGATTTAATTTGAGGGTTGCTCTAATAGGATGTATTGATAGAGGTGGAGTGTGAAAGAAAAAATATCTAGGATAGCTACAAGGTTTTCGGTCTCAGCAGAATTTATCAGATGATCAGAATTTACCTGTTTTCTTGGGAGTAAAATGAAAACATAATTTAGGAACTCGTTTGCCTTTTGGACAGGCATTCGATTCTGATGATTACAGGGTTTCGTTGCTTATGCTGGAACACATTTTTCCACAATCTTATGACTTAACACGATAACAAATTTCTCATTCACATATAATTCAATATGGATATCTAGATGGTGAATTCTTCTGGATACCCTTCCCTTAAGGGTTGACTGAGAGTTGACCAGCTTTATTTCATTGGTCTACCATCCTGTGGCCTCAAGATCATCCTGCTGTTCTCGATGAGAAGACAGAGTAGGAAAGCACACTGGATACCTACTCTCAGCTACAGTCCTGAGAAACCAGAGATTCCTTTCTTTCTTTTTTATTTTTCTTTTTTTTTTTGTTTGAGACATAGTCTCACTCTGTCACCCTGGATAGACTGCTATGTCATTATAGCTCTCAGCAACCTCAAGCTCTTATGCTCAAGCAACCCCCTTAGACTCCCTAAGTAGCTGGAACTATAGCTATGCCCAGCTAGCTTTCCTATTTTTAGTAGAGACAGGGTCTTGCTCTTGCTAAGGCTCATCGCCAACTCCTGAGCTCAGGCAATCCACTGGCTTTGGCCTCCCTGAGTGCTAGGATTACAGGCATGAGTCACTGCGCCGGCCCCAGAGATTCCTATTATGCACTCCATTAAAAGTGCATAATAGATGTAAAAACATGGTGGCTATTGAGAATTGGAATTCAGGGTATTGTCTAGGATGAAGAAATAAATTGGAGAGTTTTTATTGAATGTATGACTTTTAAAGCCACAAGATGGCATCACATTGCCTAGGGATTGGATGTAAGAAAAAGAAAATTTGTCCAAGTGCTGAACCTGGGGTCATTTTAGAGTTTGCAGGTTGAGTGGATGAAGCAAAACAGGAAGGAACATTGAAAGGAGAAGTCGTTGAGGGCAGAGAAGAACACAGACAGTATTATTTCCCTGAAGTTAAGTGGAGAAAGTATTTTGAGGCTGAAAAAGTAATCACATGTATCAAATATTGCTGATCAGTGGAATAAGGTGAATTCAGGGAATAGATGATTATATCTGCAACATGACCTTAACAAGGCTAGTTTCATGGAGCAGTGTGTCAGACACCTGCTTAGAGTACTTTTAAGAGAGACTGGGCAGATGTGAAGTGCAAGCAGCAAAAGTATCATTTTTTTGAGGAGTTGTGTATAAAGGGCATATTGTCTTCTTTTAAGGTGAGTACTACGGTCAGTGTATGAAATACTTAGAAAAAAATACACATTGATAATACTAGACATACTGTAGTGAGCTACCTCATTAGCATAGAAGTGGTACAGTATTTTAGCAACATGATGACATTGCACTTCAAGAGACAAACAATAAAGATATGGAGGAATCTATGTTATTATTTATTTTTACTTCCCAAATTCTTTTTCTACCTGTTTTAACATCATTTCATTGACATTTTGAGATTTGTTTTTGTCTTTGGAATATTTTTTTGAACATAGCTGCTCTGATGTCTTTCCTCCCTAAATTATCCAGTCTCGTATAAAGAATAATCTACTATCTACACAGTTCCACTTTGAAATATTTTGATAGGAATTTTTACTGTGTTAGTAAGAAAACAACAGAAAAATGCAAAAAAAAAATACATAGAAACAATGCTATTTCTAGAATTTAGATCCTAGAGCTAAAGGGTATTGCAATCTTGATCTGACTGACACAGAGCTTAGTGGACAAACACTGTGTTTTCTTCTTCTTTTTTTCTTCTCAATCCCCCATAGCCTAAGCTCAGGGAAAAATCAATGGATTCTTCTCTCAAAATGCCCAGACTAGCTGTGATTGAAGCTGAGTGACCCAGTGACAGAGAAAAGAGGCACCTATAGCCTACAGAAAATGCTGATCTCTTTATTTAGAAGGCTAATATAATAACTGGCAATCAATCAGTCAATCAAATCAGGGTGTGTATGTGTGTGTGATCAGTTTAGAAGAGTATATTTATTTTGCATTGGAAGATCAGTCAGGTTAATGATATACTCAATTATACTTTATTTATATTTCCATAATAGAATATAAATAGTGAAGTTACATTTAACAGAGAATATTTAAATTTGTATAATATCATATAAACAATGAAGTTCTGTTTAACAGAGAATAACAAGAGTCTGTCCCTTAAAAGTAAGGTCAGGCTATCCCTATTGGGATAAAAAGTTAGCTTCAGAGTTCTGAAGAGACTATTTAAAAAAGAGAAAAAAAATGTGCAACAGTGATGATTCTAATAAAGTCAGGGAAAATAAAAGGATATTAGAAAGATACAGTGATGATAATACCATAGTATGAAATAGATTTGCTCAGTAGCTTCTATACAGTTTTCTTTTACTACTTTTTTTTTTATTTGTCTCTCTTGTGTCATAACATTTTTCTCTTCTCTAACTAAGAAAGTTCCTGTAACTTATTTTAAGATCAGGGATATACCTGCTGCCATTGGACCATATGGTTCTAAGGAGCTTGGCTTGGTCTAAACAAAAATGATCAGATTTCAGAAAGAATAAAGAAACATACATATCAACAGTGTGGGGGACATTTTTATTCTTGCTTCATTTCATTACATGTCATATAGACAATTGAAACCGAATAGAGGGGAAAAAAGATATTTAGGAACAGATAATCCCCTACACTTGAAAACTGAAGCTTCTGAAAGAGCAAAGTGTTTTTAGATTGAAAGTGTGCCCGGTACTGTTTCTTTGATGGGCTGTGACAGTGTGAGCTCCAGGGTAAAAATTATGGCAGAAAAATCTTGGCTCATTAGCACTCAGTCTAGATGAAGTGTCAATATGATGATTACTAGAGATTCTTCTGAAACAGGGCTTATTTGGACTAGATAAAGAAGGAATTACAACAAATTGAAAGTGGCATAGATTTTTATGTTGTAAATCCTTGTGCTTTTCAAGTGTTAGAATGGAAGGATAATATTCTTGTGACATTTCCGTATTGCTCTTTCTTCTTTCTTCTATTTGCTAACTTTTCAGGGTCCCTTCTCTGCATTCTGAGTGACTGAAATCCAGACTTCCATGTACTTGCTTCATTTCTTCTTTGAGCACTGTAACAGATGGAATTATTTACAGTAGGACATGGATATTGTGATTTGATTTCAAGAGAAGGATGACCCTGGGTGTGTTGACTACGCCATCTGTCCTTCTGGCACAATTAGAAAAAAAGAAAACAACAACAACAAAAAAAAAAACTAGGTAGTTTTAAGCTTCTCTCCTTCCACATGATTTTTATTTTTTATTTTTTCCCTATTTGGATGACTCTCAACATCAAGAACAGTGGGAACCAAGTTCCAAAATGGCCTGATAATCTAAAACTGCAGTTAAATCAGGTTTTTAAAAAAATTATTTTAAAGTGAACTTATTGAGATTTCCTAATTGAAAACACATTCAGAAGACATCCCCGTGGATGGAAGGTAGCTGGTAACAGCAAGTGTTCTGCTCAAAAGCCTCATTCACGTGGCAGCATTCTGAAGAAAATGGAATTTGTAACTGCAGATTTTCTGAAATACAATCACATCCAAACAGCAGGATTTCTAAACAGAAGGTGCCTTGTAACTATGTTCTAAAATTAAACCTCTTTTAAACTACATTCATTCTAGATGGAAAATGTACTGTAGTTCTTTGCTACATTAAAGTCAAATTCAAATCCTGGTTATCCTAAGAGCTAAGGAGCTTAAATAACTTCTACCACGTAATGAAGATTAGTGTGTATTTCCTATTAGGTTTGCAGTGTAATTTGGGGGAAAATGTTTTGTTTTTGCACTTTGTTTCAGATAGAATATGATAGGGAAAAATCATTAGTTGAGGAAGATTGCTTATCCGTAAGATGTGTATCAAGTTTCAGTCTAGCAAAAGCCTTAAACAATATGTGACATGTTATTGATCAACCTTCTTCTCAGAGAAAGAAACCATTTTGAGAACTTGCCGTGTGTACGTTACAAGGGAGCTTATAATATAAAAATCAATATTGAATACACACTTTTCTCTGTGGGAAAATTAAAATCATTTAGCAGAGACAAGGCTCTCCAGCATATGTCCCACAAAAATGATGGCTTATTAGTGAATTATTCAATAGAATTCAGAGTCAGGAGTATAAAGCTATTTCAGCATAACAGCTCTTCCTCTCAGGTATATGAAGCCAATTTTACAAAATTTACAAGCCCAGTCCTTATTATGGACCCTAATATGTCTATTAATAGGCAATAAAGTGTGAATCGAACAGAAGTAAAGTCTTCTACTCACTTGTCTATACTTACAAACAATAATAGAACCGATAAGACATTTGAAAACTTCATATTTTACACATCTGCACGCGTGTGCACATACACACATATACACACACAAACAGGGCTCCAAGAAAATGCACGCACATTTTAAGAGATGTTATCCTTGTGTTACTTTTTGAGGTTGAATTTGAGGTACCATTACCAGTCAACCAGGCCGAGACACGCTATGTACTTCCATTTTACCTGCAATTCATACACTTTGGGGGAATAGTCAATTTTCTTTCCAAGTTCCAAGCCAATTGCAAATTTCTCTCTTTCAGTATCTTTAGTTCAACTGTTTTAATAAAGAGGATAAAAAAGTTTTCTCAATGCCACGTGTCTATCATGGTCATGCTCATTGTCTATCAGCGAGGCACATACTGAGAATTCTAACTGAAGGCCAGGAGCTCGTTTGTATCATTCCCGCACAAACATACTGGCCCTTCATCTGTGGCTGCAGATGAGCAGTGCCTGGTGTGTTTTCAGAGGTGGCTCTTTATGTTTGTGTTCTGTTTAAACTCAGAATGGAAAGGAAAAGCAAACAAACCAACTTCATCTCCACTGAGCCACTGAGGTCTTTCAATCTTGTGTGGCCACTAGCATTAATTATCATAGAACTTAAGTGTCAACTTCTATAAAGGATGCATCTGACTCCTTATTTACCATCTTAGCACTTGAATACACCAGAGAAGCATGACTTAGGCATTTTATAGTATATCATTCAAGTCTATCTTTTCCTCTGAATCTGAGCAGTGTGTAGGGATGAACATTGTTTTGTTGTTATTGCAAAGATTCCCCCTTATCTGTGGTTTGGCTTTCCACAGTTTCTTTAATATAGAACAAAATGGTATGTTGAGAGGGAGAGAAAGGCAACACATTTACATAACTTTCACTATGACATATTGTTATAATTGTTCTATTTCATTATTTTCTATTGATCTCTTACTTTGCCTAATTTGTAGATTAAACTATCATAGTTGGGTATGCATAGAAAAAGCAGTATATATAGGATTTGACACTATCTGTAGTTTCGGGCCTTCATGGATTTTTCTGGAACTTATACCTCATGGATATGAGGAGGGATTACTGTACTAAAATTATGATGTGCATTTTGCTTTTTATAAAAATAAAGTACAATCAGAAAAGTGTCATATTCTACGGAAATGGAATATCCGTCAGATGGAAGCTGATGTGGAAATGTTTGAAGTATCCAAGCAAAGTTTGAAAATGTTCCATGTATTTCTATGAAGTTTTAGGAAAGAAGGTAAGAATAAATAAAATTTTATTTTCTTTTTTCTTATTTTTTTTATTAAATCATAGTTGTGTACATTAATGCAATCATGCGGGAGAGTGTGCTGATTTCATATACAATCTGAAATATTTTCATCAAACTGGTTAACATAGCCTTCGTGACATTTTCTTAGTTATTGTGTTAAGACATTTATATTCTTCATTTAGTAAGTTTCACCTGTACACTTCTAAGATGCACCATAGGTGTGATCCCACCAATTACCCTCCCTCCACCCATCCTCGCCCCTGCTCACCTCTCCCTTGCCCCTTTCCCCATATTCTTGTACTATAATTGGGTTATAGCCTTCATATGAAAGCTATAGATTAGTTTCATAGTAGGGCTGAGCACATTGGATACTTTTTCTTCCATTCTTGAGATACTTTGCTAAGAAGAATATGTTCCAGCTCCATCCATGTAAACATGAAAGAGGTAAAGTCACCATCTTTCTTTAAGGCTGTGTAATATTCCATGGTGTACATATACCACATTTTATTAATCCATTCGTGGGTCGATGGGCACTTGGGCTTCTTCCATGACTTAATGATTATGAATTGTGCTTCAATAAACATCCTGATACAAATATCTTTGTTATAAGGTGATTTTTAGAGGAATTATAGGACCAAATGGCAGATCTATTTTAGATCTCTAAGTATTCTCCAAATATCTTTCCAAAAAGAATGTATTAGTTTGCACTCTTAAAAGCAGTCAAAGTAAAAAGATGATTTTAGACAGAGGAACAAATATAAAATGACAGTAGACTTCTTCTCAGAACAATGTAAATGAGAAAACAGTGTAGTAACACCTTTAAAGTAGATAAAAAAAGCCTTGCCAGATAGAACTATACATAGTAAAAAAATATTTCACACACAAAGGTGAAATAAAAATACATTCTGACATACAACAGCTGAAACAATTCATCACCAGCAAATGATGTAAGAAAGGAAGTCCTTCAGGGAGAAAGAAAATGATACCAGATGTAAACCTGGATCTACATAAAGAGGCCAGAATGGTAACAACATAGATAAATATATAAAATGCTTATTATTAATATCTAAATAATTTTATTTATTTGAATATATTTAAAAGATAATTGACTGTTTAAGTAAAAAAAATAACAACAATATATTGTGAGGGTTATAATATATGTATCCATATAGCAATAATAGCCTAAATATCAGGAGGGAAGAAATGGAAACGGACTCTTGAGGTGAATACACTAAAAGCCATTGTATACTTTAAATGGGTGAATTATTTGGTACATGAAGTATATTTCGATGAAATTGTTGCAAAAAGATTTAAAGAAGAAATAAGACTGATAGCGCACAAACTTGAAAATTGAAAATGAGAGAACATGTTTCTCACAGCAAAACCAGTAAACACTGTATGAGAAATGAAAGCTACATGAGACTGTTATCCCTCATAAACATAGATATGAAATCTATGAACAAAGTCTTAGTAAAGAAAATTTAATAATATAGCCAAAGGATAATGTACCATGATCAATTGGGGTTTATTCCAGGAATACATGATTGAGTTGCCATTAGAAAACCTATCACTATATTAATAAACTAAAAAAGGAAAAGCCACATGATCATCTAGAAAAATATTTAAAAACATAGTTGAAGAATCCAATATCCAGTTCTCAAAAGAACTCTAAGCAAACTAGGTAGGGACAGGAACTTCCTTAATGACAAAAAGCATCTACAAGACCCCTACAGTTCATATCATACTCAGTGGAGAAAGACTGAACTTTTCTGCCTATGAACTGTAGGATGTCTGCTCTTACCACTTCTATTCAATGTTGTACTGACATTTTCAGCCAGTGCAATCAGACAAGAAAAAGAAATAAGAGACATCCAGATTTAAAAAAAGAAATAAAATTATCTTTATTCACAATGTAATTTTGCAAACAGAAATTTTAAATGGAATCCATAAAAAAGCTATTAGAACCAACACTTACTTTTAACAAGATTGCTGAATATAAGATCAATAAATTAAAAAATCAGTTGTATTTTATATACTAACAATAAACATCCAGAAATTGAAATAAAAAGCAATAACAATAATTTATTTAATTCACTGAAATTAAAAATCAATAACATCTTTAATAGAATAAAAAAATTAAAAATGTCATAAAAATAGAGACAAATCTGACAAAAGGTGTTAGATTTGTACATTGAAAACTATGAAATGTTGCTCAGAGAAATTGTAGAAGATCTAAATAAGGGGAGAGTTATATCTTGTTTGTGGATTGGAAGATTCAATATTTTAAAAATGTCACTTTTTTTTTTCAAATTGGCCTATAGATTCAACATAATTTCAGTTAAAATACCAGCTTGTTTTTGTGTGCTGAGATGAATCTAACACATGTAAATTACATAGAATAACCAAAATAAATTTGGAAAAGAAAAACATGGCTGGAGACTGATGTAACCTTTGTCAAGACCTATTCTAAAGTTATGATAATCAAAACAGTGTGGTATTGGCATAAAGATTGTCAGTTAGATCTGTAGAACAGAATAGAGTTCAGATACAGACCCAGTGACATAGAGAAAACTTATTTTTGAGAAATGCACAGAATATTTGAATAGACACTTCACCAAGGAAAATATATAGATAGCAAATAAGCTCATAAAACTTGCCATTATTGTTTATTAGGGATGTGAAAACTAAAACCACAGTAATATGTCACTATGCATCTATTAAAATCACTAAAATTAAACAATTGAGCATATCAAGTGTTTTTCAGGATGCGAAGGAACAGGAACTCTCATACGCCACTGTTGGAGGTAATATAAAAAGAGTCAACCACTTTGGGGCAGCACCTGTGGCTTATCTAGTAGGGCACCAGCCTCATATACTGAAGGTGGCAGGTTCAAACCCAGCCTCAGCCAAACTACAAAACAAAAAAATAGCTGGGCGTTGTGGCAGGTGCCTGTAGTCCCAGCTACTCGGGAGTCTGAGGTAAGAGAATCGCCTAAGCCCAGGAGCTGGAGGTTGCTGTGAGCTGTGTGATGCCACAGCACTCTACTGAGGGTGATAAAGTGAGACTCTGTCTCTACAAAAAAAAAAAAGAAAGAAAGAAAAAGAAAAAAACAAAAGAGTCAACCACTTTGGAAAAGAGTTTGACAGTGTAATTCAGACATTATATCTCTAGTTATTTATTCAACTGAAAGAAAACATATGTCTAGTCTGAGGACATATGGTGAATGCTCATAGCAATTTTATTTGTAATAGCCGCCAACTGAAAACAAGCCAAATGTCTATTGACAGGTGAACTGGATAAATAAATGGTGGTATATACATAAAATAAAATGTTACTTGATAACAAAAAGGAATATATTACTGATATATGTGAAAATATGAATGAATCTCAAAATCAGGCTGGATTAAAGAAGCCAGACACACAAAAAAGAATATTACTAATAGGCAATGAAAACAAATTTGTAGTGACAGAAAGTATTTGAGTGGTTGCCTCGGGAGGGGGAAGAAAAAGGGGTGAAAGAAAAGGATTACAAAGAGGAATAAAGAAAATTTTGAGATGTGGGTATGTTCACTATCTCTATTATGATGGTTTCTTAAGTGAAGACATATGTCAAATTTATCTAATTGTGTACTTTAAATAGTGTAGTTTGCTGTATCTCAATTATACCTCAAGAAAGCTGTTTTTAAATAGTGCTCAAAAAGTTAGGGGAATTAGGCTTGGCGCCTGTAACTCAGTGAGTAGGGCGCCGGCCACATACACCAAAGGTGGTGGGTTCGAGCCTGGCCCGGGCCTGCTAAACAACAATGACAACTGCAACCAAAAAATAGCTGGGTGTTGTGGCAGGCACCTGTAGTTCCAGCTACTCAGGAGGCCAAGGCAAGAGAATTGCTTAAACTCTTGAGTTTGAGGTTGCTGTGAGCTGTGATGCCAAAGCACTCTACCAAGGGCAACGTGGTGAGACTTTGTGTCAAAAAAAAAAAAGTGAGGGGAATTAATGATAGAGTGAAAATAAATGGACCTTTGACCCCATTTACCTGATAGACATTGGGATTACCTGAGACCCCAGCTTTCCGGCATATGGGTCCTGGGTACTGTTCCATTCCAGCTCACTGTGCTCTCAATTTCTGATATTTAAAAGATTTATAAGAAACTGAATGAAGAGCCTGTGAGGTGACTCATAAAAGTGATTTGTATAGGAACAATTTCCTGTGAGAAGAGGAGAGGAGGCACAGAAAATTGACAAGTTTCTTACTCCCGGTCTTAGTTGGGAAGTTTGAGGTAGCCTAGAAAAGATAGAAAATATTACATCAAACCTAAGTAGGATGAGATCATCTTTATACTCCATTGTAGTAAATTCATGATCAGCTGAATCTGATCAGTTGCGGTTTGGAATCAGAGTTCTACCATGAGTGAATGTCAGAGGTTCTTAGAGGGGTAGTCGTCTTTAAAAATAAATCATAAGCAATTCCATTCTTCTTATTAAATTTGGACTGTTGTGTCATTGTCTTTCCCATTTTTAGAGACTTTTCAATACCATTCCAAGACCTTTTAGCTAAGACTGCTCCACAAACAGCTAGCTATGCTTGCTGAGGAACTTTGAAAGTAAAAGCCATAAAAGCAATAATAACTTATAAAAAGGAAGACTCTCTATAACTCAGGTACATAAAAAAGTCTGGACTGACTTGGAAATAGAGTAAATTACGTAAAACCAATTATGACTAATATATCCCAGACCATTTCTTGAGCATGATTATTTTTAGCTAGGAAAAAAACAAAACAAAAACAAAAACCAAGTATTCTCATAATTTGCATATTATTTCCCCTGACCAACTGACTTACATTTTCTTCCTTCTTCCTCTTATTTTTTTTTTTAACCAACACAAAAGCATCACAATGCTCTTACTCTGCCCGGGGCTCTGTTCTTGTAGCGCGCCGGTTTATGCAAAAGCAAGTGTTGCTGTCTGCGATAGCGTGCTGCCTGCTGCAGTGTTTACCTTCACTGGGGCTGCCTGGCTATTGTCGAGTCCGTTGAAATGATTCATGGTTCTGACAGATGTCTGGTACAGCTGGATGTGTCCTTGATTATCCCAAAAGTCTGGACAGCACTGTCATTCACCATTGCCCAAATTATCTTTGTATTGACTGTGGAACCCTCTGTGACAGTACTGTAATGGCTAATTACCCAGGATACCTTTGGTACTCACTTCATAATGGTTTAGTGGAAAAGAAAAAGACCGTACGGAAATGAGAAAAAACACCCCAATGAAAGTAACATCCTGTTCTTTGCAGAGAACATGGACTCTCGTGTGATGCAGAGTATATATTTATTCGACATCACGCAGTTTATGCTAATGAAATCCAGGGCCACGATGGTGGAAGCATAGATTTCTCGTGAAACACATAAGGAGGGAATAAAATGTAAAGAACCTTGACAGTGATAAATTAGGGACAATAGAAGGAGCTATTAGCTGTGAGAGAATTGTGTGTATAACATACTTGGAAAAGGGATGATGAGTGGCCATTTGCGTGCCTGTATGTGGAAGGGGAGAGAAAGAACATGTTTTGTTTGGCAATAACCTCCCTAGAAACAGAGAGAAGGCAGGGAGGCGGGAGGACACCCTTAGTAAAGCTGCCTGAAGGAACAAGAAGTGAAAGCTGAGGTTTCATTTTTCTCCATAATGCCATAAATTAGCACATTTTGACAAACATAGCTCCCACAAAGCAGATATATATTAGGGGAAAGAAAAGATAAGGGAATAGAGGGTACAAAATCCCATTTTGACTTTTAGTGGAGATGATGAGCTCCCAGGAGGGCAGACAAAGCAGCCTGGGAACAGCTTTTCACACAAAGAATACAGTAATTTGCCACGTCCTGTCCAGGCTGTGTTTGAATGTCACTCCTGTCTTAATTACCAGACTAACAAAGCTGTTCTGTTATTCTGGATTCTCCGCCACAGTTTCTGCAATGCAGGAGAGCAATCCTGAAGAACTGCTCACGGATCATTACTAAGCTCATAGGTGATGCAGGTGGCCTCGGAGGCTTAAGGAAGTGAGGCCACCAAAGGTGGAGAGAGGCAGTAGGTGTGGAGACCTGCACCCACTCTTGTTCTCAGGTGGAGACTCTTGCTCCCACCTGGGCTTTGGAGAGTGGAGCTTGGCAGGGTGGAGCACTTAATCTGTGTCCAAGTCTGGGACCACAGTGCTTTGGTTCCGTGTGCAGTTTTGGTGGGGTAAAGTGGAGATGATTCCATTTCTTTACACCTAGGCCAGTGCATCAACCTTTTGCCAAGTAATCCATAAAGCATAACAACAGCCAATCTGATGGCAAAACATTGGTTACTGAAATTATGACTCACTGTTAGATTGTTGTTTTGATAGAGAAGAAAGTCCTTCTTATCTTGATCTGCTGCTGAAAGCATTTCTAAATATGTCATTTCACTCCACATGGGCTTTCTCTGATGACTCTCCATTGTTTCAGAGACACTAATTGATTCTCTTCAAGGACCATGGTGGTAAGGTTGTTGGTTTAGGGGATGAGGGTGCAAGAGTTTGGGCTAAAGGTACCCTGAGCTGTGTGCTGATGCATATCTTCGAGGGTGACGCTTTGGATCTAGACTAATAAGTCTTTATCTATTGTACCAATCACATCTTTCTCCTTGAAAATGACTTGCAGTCAAATAATTCAGTTAATCAAAGGGTCTGGTTAGTTGCAGTAGTTCTGTATTTAAAAAAGAAGCTTGCTACATTTGAAAAAGATTCAGGTGATGTATTTATTCATTTATTTTCCCTTTTCATCAGATTCGAGGGTGATATAGTGGTACAGTGTAGCAAAAGAAGAGGAAAAATGAAACATAAATCTTCAGCTCGGTGTCTATCCCAGCTGAATAGCAATGATCTGTCCTTTATATTCATGGCATTAAAGTTGTTAAATAAGGATAGAATTTCCTGATTGCATTTCATCTACAGTAATTAGGATTTTATTTGAAGGAGATAGTTTGCAAAACAGTTTTAGGACAATGTCTAACTATTAGACTAGATACTTAAAATGCTAGTTAGTGAAGTTTGGTAGAGAAGTAAATTATTTTTATTTCTCTTCCACACTTTATTTTATTTTATTATTGAGACATAGTCTCACTTTGTCATCCTCAGTAGAGTGCCATGGCATCATAGTTCACAGCAACCTCAGACTCTTGGGCTCGACTGATCCTCTTGCCTCAGCCTCCCAAGTAGTTCGGAGAATCAAAGAAATAAGAGTTCAAGGCCGTGGACTGCCTGGTGTGTCTTTCATACAGTGGTGCCTTTTATCCTATGACATGGCGTGACAAAGTGTGATGGAATGGCTAATTTTAGGTATAATATGAGGTTTGCCTCATAGTTCCTTTGCAAAATGTAATGATGATATCAGACTCCTGAAATCTCTCCATCAGCCTACCAGGACAGGATTTAGATAAGAAATGGAAGAAGGGTCTGAAAATAAAGCAGGTAAGAAAATCTTGAAAAGGCTCCTATCTATTATAAGCAGGCCATCCATAATACTAATATCCTATTGTTTATATTTCTGTTTATCTTTACAAATGTGATACAGAACTTAAAATCAAAAATATAAACTTTAAAAATGCATCAGTTATTATGAACCAGTTATTATGATGATTGCCCTGAATGACAGAAAATATCAAACGTGAAAGAAGAAAAAAGTACAGGAAACAGAGTGATTCATTGTTATGAGTATTGTCTTATGAATAAAGTCCTGAACGTGTGTATTTAGTCGGCCTAGAGCTAATTGGTTTGGATGTGATAGATACAAATGTTTTATTCATGAACTCTAACTCCATAACGATGCTGGACCAAAATTCTAGAAAGGGGAAAACATATCACTATATGCTGACTTAACGATTTGCCAATCAAGACCTGAAAGTGTTTCCTGAGTGCGATTATATTAATAATATTAGTTACATTAAAAATCAAATCCTGTGGCACAGACCAGTCTGAGAACTGCAATCTCAGACACAGGGGCCAGGCAGGAGCATACTGGGATTGTGAGGATGTGGAAAACAGGAGTGTGTCCAAACTAGAGAGAGCAGCTTCTACGAAGGGCTGCTATATAGAAAGCAGAGCAAAGTTTTGCCACTTGTCTTTCCAGGAAGCCAGAAAATCTGTTTATTTATTTATTTATTTATTTATTTTTGTGATTGTGAGTCCTGTCACTAGGCTATGTGGGTTTGCTTGAGAGCTGGGTTGAGAAGGGTGGAGTGGCTGTCATGTGCTCTGGACTTAACGCATTCTAGTTATTTTAATAAATGATAAGAGCCCAGAGATTAGAGTAGAACATCATTTGATTTAGAGTGACACATGCTTGACCACCGCACTGTGCTTACACGTATGTCGCTCAGCTCAGTAGCACTTTCTTTCTTATGTCTCATCTAATTCACGTGATTAGAAATGAAGATCTTTCAATACAGCCCATTTATTGGTTCCTCCTCTCACAGGGGTCAGTTCCCTTCCCCTTCGTTTTCACCTGGAGGGCTCAATTCATCCTACAGGGCTCAGAGAAGACTCCCATCATCCCTCTGACTAGGCCAACGTGTCCCTGGACCTCTCCTTGGCAGCACTATTACAATTGAGAATATGTAATTTCATTCACCTGTCTTCCTTGCTAGACTTCAAGGTCCATGAGGACAGAGAACCAAGACTGTGCCCTCAGAGCCGTGCCAGAGTCTGGTGTGTATTTGTAAAATAAACGTTTATGGAAATAGAGACATTTGGATGAGTCACAAAGATATGTGTGTATGTACATGTTCAGAGATTAGTTCCATTATTCAAAATCCTTTCCAGAGAGTCTACATGAGCTACTAGTGAGTAGAATTGTTATTTATTTCTAAGAATTCTCTGAAGTTCCTCTGCTGAGCTGGAGATACTTTAATTTTTAATTTTTTCTGGGGTTTCTGATCCTCTTTTTCTGATATGTGGAAATAAAGAAGGTCTCCTTAAAACTCCCAGTTAGAACAAATGCTCTGCTTCTTCCCCACAACAGAAGGAATGAGAAATACTAATTGTGGTAGCTTATAAAAATGGCCACAAATTATTTATCCCTGTTTATTCATGAACTTGATTCTCTTATACACCACTTGGCTATGTGACTTGTTCTGGATAAAGTAAAATAGCAAATACAATGCAAGCAGAAACTTAGTATCTGTTTTTTCCTACTGCTTTGGGAAACTCTGTGACCACCATCATAGGAATAAGCCTGTGCTAGCCCGCTGAATGCATGTGTCCAGTTACCCTCATTACTCCAGTCCACAATCAGTACCTCCAGACAAACATGTGAGCAAGGTCATCCTAGACTAACCCGTCTCCAGGTGAGTCGCCAGGAGACTGTAGCTGTGTGAGTAAACCAAAGTAAGCCCAGCAGGAGATCGGCCCAGTTGAGCCCAGACTTTTTTGTGTTTTTTACAGTTTTGGGCCAGGGCTGGGCTTGAACCCACCATTCCCGGTATATGGGGCCAGCACCCTACTCCTTTGAGCCGCAGGTGCCGCCCTTGAGCCCAGACATTTTTGCCAGCTCAGAGAATTGTGAACTAAACTTTGAGATGGCTTGTTATGCAGCAAAAAATAACTGATAGACACATTTTCAGGGCTGTGGTGCTTTTTCAACAAGACTACACCAGAAAATCTGAATATCAATCCTCTTCTGCCAACCCATCCACGTACCCTTACTATTAACTGCAGTAACACAGAAGCCTTTCAGCACTGGAGAGCAGTCTGGAGACCAGGGGTGTGACTGGAGGGCACAGAGCTCCACTCTATTCTCCCAGTAGCCCCTTCCCAGATCCCGTTAACACCAGGGTCTGGGCAGCAGATGTGAGAGGGAGGAAAGAGAGGGAAGGTGGTGATGAGAGCCAAGAGGCTGGGAAAGTTCACACTGAGCCAGTGAAAGAATCCACGGCACTGGCATACTATCACCACATCCTCATTATAGAAAGAGAATCCAGTACAGCCCAGCTTCTGAAGGCTAAAGAAGGCAGGCAGGCAAATATGGGGACTTTGCAGTGTTTCATTCTAATGTAGAGAAAACACACACATTAGATGCGAAAGCCTGCCTTTGTTTAAGGCCCATAAGCCTTTCTTAGCATTTTTAGGAAAATGCATGGAAAGTAAATGTTTGTTACTTTCTAAAGTGCTGCTCTGAAACTTTTAGTATATTTTTGTGCTGAATCTTAACATAGTAATTTTAAAAAGCAAAAGCCACACAAAATGTAGAGTGTTGTGGCAGAATAAAGGTAGAAAAGGGTGGATGTTTACCTAGTGCTTGCTATTTGCTAGGGCCTTGCCTCATTTAATCTTTGCAATCACCCATTGAAGTAGCTGTTTTACCTTTATTAAGAAAATGAAGAAAATGACCTCTGAGTCCAAGGGCACACAGTAGCTAGTAAAGTTGTAAGTTATGGACGGGGACTTCAAATCTGATTCCACTCCCTGATAGTGTTGCCTTAGCAAAAATCTTATACATTTATCATTAGTAACAATAATAATTTGTATGTGCCTTAATTTTGTAATACACATTCTTGTTTAAAATAATAGATGACAATTATTGACAGCATGTATGCTAACAGTGATCTAAGCACTTTGCACATAATAAATAATTTCATACTAAAAAAAAACAAAAACCCTATGAGGTAGGGTTGTATTTGTTGTCTCTATTTTCACAATAATAAAACCAAGGCAGAAAGAGGTTAAATAATTTGCCTGAAGTTGCATAATAAATAAGGGATGAAGCAAATATTAAATTTAGATCTGTCAAATCCCAAACTCTTACTGTTAAACCACTAATCCTCATTTATATGTTCCTTCCAAAATAATTTTGTCCTATTTTGAAACTGTTACTCTAACAGCTATTAGTGTGCTCGTTTTCCAAAAAGAGGCGTGACCAGCCATTACATAGAAATTCTGGAAGAAAGCCAGAGCCCCTGGAATATACATTTCGTGAGGTTAGGCCTGTGTGTCTGGTTCTCAGAGTTGAAGCCCTTTCATGAAGCAGGGTAGGTGGCCCATAGCAGGAGATCAATTAATATAGGTGCATGAATGAATTATTGAGATAACTCAGGTCTATTCTACAAGTAGGAGTACAAGAATGGATGATATAATACTATCTGTCTCTCTGGGCTTTTTTGGTAGAATGACACTGTATTAGTTTTCTAGATCTGCAGTTAACAAAAGCACCAGAACTGAATGACTTGAAACAAAAGAAATTTCTCCTATCACAGTTCTGGAAGCTAGGATTCCAAAGTCAAGATGTCAGCAAGGCCAAGTTCTCTGAAAGATTTAGGAGTAGACACTCCCTGGCTTCAGTGCTTGGCTATGGCTGTATCACTCCATTCTCTGCCTTCATCTTTACATGGCTGTCTTCACTCTGGGTGTGTTTATGTTCAAATTCTTCCCTCTTTTTTTTTTTGGCAGACTTTCTGTTGCCCAGGCTACAGCGCTATGGCATTAGCCTACCTCATAGCAACCTTAAACTCCTGGGTTCAAGTGATCCTCCTGCCTCAGCTTCCTGAGTAGCTGGGACTACAGTTACACACCAACATAATTAAGTACTTTTTTCTATTTTTAGTAGAGATGGAGTCTCACTTTTGCTTAGGCTGGTCTTGAACTCCTGCGCTCAAGGGATCCTCTTATCTTGGCCTCCCAGAGGGCTGGGATTACAGGCATGAGCTACAACGCCCAACCCAAATTTCCCTCTTTTTATTAGGACACCAGTCACATTGGATTTAGAGCCAAACTCAAATCCAGTAAGTCCTCATTTTAACTTGATTACATCTGCAAAGACTCTATTTCCAAATAAGATCATATTCACATGGACATGAAATTTTGGGGGAAACTGTTCCACCCGGTACAGATACTTGAAGCATTTTAAAGATGTTATTACTAATGGTGCCAAACATAAGCAGAGGCAGGGCAGAGCACATCTGGTCAAGGCTGGGAAGGACCTCCCCACCCCTCAAAACAAAGCCCCAAAGTCTTTTGGCACAGGCTTGATTTTTAAGTCCAAACACCTATGATGGCAAAGCATAGAAGACCCTATCAGCTATAAGGCCTTATTGTGAATAAATTTTCCTTCTCTTAGAGCCACTTTGGATGAGGAATGTAGAAAAAAGTACAAAAGCTAAAGCCAGGAAATAAGAAGTGGTACGGAAATGCCTCTGGCCAAGGGAAAGGGGGAAGGTTGCCAGATGCAGAAAGTTTGGGTGGATCTGTACAAAGATCAAAGAGATAATAAACTTAGAACAAAAGGCAGCTGAAAGAAGAGAGCTTTATGGTGGATTATTGGTAGAGGCATCTATTTATAGACACTAAGACCTGTCACTGGTCAAGAGATGGTGCGTAGGCAAGACCTCTGAAGGTGCTATAAGAAAAAGCAAGAAGGCCTCTTGGAATGAGTAGAGTCAGGGACCCAGGGAGGGATAAGGTGAGTCTTGAAAAATTCACAGGATTCCATAAGGGGAAGATGCTGTCTATGGGGGAGAGTTAATCTTTTCCTATTTCTTTCTGCTCTCCTGCCAGGCCCTCCCTGGGGGGTCTCCATCCCTGGCAGACATCATTCTGCCTGGAGCTCTCCAAGCTGGAGTGAGGATCCCGTGCCTGGTACCCATATCATGTGGCCAGTGCCATGGTGCAAGGTGCTGAGGGAGAGAAGACAGGGCATTGGTGGCACTGGGATAAAGGCTGCAAGGGGCCCCCTCTCGTGCTTGGAGGTCTCTGAGACCCCTGCAGACCATCTCTAGGAGACACCAGGAAGTGATAGAACATGCCATTGAATAAAATTAAATGACAATATTCATACACCACCACCATTCTGGGCACATAGTATGCATTCAAAAAAATGTTGCTCTTTTCTGCCTTCCTTGATTATATAGTTTATTCTTCGGGGAAGCCTGGGCTGTGGCCTAAGCTTCTTGAGCTGAGTTCAGAAATGTTCATCTTAATGATAACTTTGTTTGCTTTGTGCAAAATTCCTGATTCATGTGGGGCCTAAAGTTTCATTATAATTTTAATTTAAGGGCTTAATTTGGCAGAGGTGGAGCAAAATATGCATTCTAGAACTGAGCAAATGGAATGCTGCTAAGGGTTTAAATTTGGATTAATGCATAGCTCTTACGTTCTTCCAATTCAATTTTGCTGTGCTGTGTATTGTAGGATCTTTTAAAAATGCTCCATTTTAAAGGGAAGTTTTTCTTTTGCTTTTGGATATTCTTATGTAGGGGAGTGGTGGGTGAAGACTATGGAACAATTCCCTAGGTAAATTTGGTGCTAATTAAACTCCTTATTTAACCACTTCAAACCTTCCTCAGGATGATTACAATGGTGATGACCAAAAGTTTCAAAGGTATTGTAAACTTCTCTGGGTGGTATCTTTTTTTCCAATAATGCAAATTATCTTTCCAGCTCTTGTAGCATCATTTAAAAATGGATCTGGTTACTTCTAAGCCTGTAAAAAACTAGAATTATAAATGTGCTCATTTCCCACAACGGAGGGGGCTAGGGAGAGAGAAGAGCAAAAGAATACATCACATTTCTAAGTAAGCAGTCACAAAAGAGCTTTAAATAACTCAACTTCCTACCATATTTTATTATCTTCTCTCAGTTTTACAGCATTATCTGCCATAGAAATGCAGAGAGATTTGTAAAACACTATAGCATTTAAGTCATTACATTTTATAGCTAATTTCTAATGTGGATTTGATTTTTTACGAGCAGAAAAAGAATCTAATTTGCATTAGTGACAGTAACTAGAGAAATTTAACACCTGGCCCTGGTTGTACCAGAAATTGAATATTAGGTACTTGGGTGCTAAAAACCCATTCAGCTCTTCAAGGGGGACTTTTCTTTTATTTATGTGCTGCTCTCATGTTTACCATTACAAAACTGTTCATATTATGATGGAAGAAAACTCTTTGCCTGCAAAAATTTGGGATATACATTTTTCTTCCTCTGCGAGAGAAACGAAACTATTTATCCATTAGCGAGAACACACCCTGGGAAAAACACCATTCCAAGCATCTAAGACAAAAAATCACGGCAACCCCCCTGAAAAGAGCTTCGATTCCTGCTGCCCTCCCCCAGCTCCCCCTGCAAGCTTCCCTTTATTTTCTCTCCCCCCTCCTCCTCCTGAGCCCCCTCCACGTCGCTGTTTTCCCAGTAGAAGCTTGGGTGCAGTGTATCCAAGCAAAATTAAACCTCAGCTAAGAAGATCACATTGTTGTTACAAGAGCAATCCATATGTTTGTAAAGTGTAGAAAATTAGGAACTGCAAAAGAGACGAAGCTGGTGTTAAATGATATGGGAAGTGACACTTTACATAGCCAGTTACAATTAACACATTGATGGCATTTTGCTGGCTCCTTGCAGTGATAATGCTGTTGTCAAATGTGTTTAGTGCACCAAATCTCCTGGAGCCTTCAGCCAGGCAGCGAGCTTTTGACAGATTGAAGGTTCGGAGATAGGCTATCATGACAGATGGAAACTGGCACCGATGTTCAGCTTTCGCCCATCACAGGGGACCTGCCCCCCTTATTCTGCAGGGCTCGGCTCTGCAACCTTCCCCCTTCTGATGAAAGCAGGGGATGGCATTGTTAAATAGTGCATCTGTGTGAGTTAGACTCCTCTGATGAAAGCATAAGGCAGACGCTCCGTGAAGCAAAAGACAGCCTCTGCTCTAACTGCATTTTAGATAGACTCGAGGAAGACCCTAGGGAGCTGGAGGAAAACTTTGGTAAATTTCAGACAAAAAGGGAAAAAAGGACCACCCATTAATTTCCTCTCCACAAAGGATATTAAAAATACACCTCTGGTGATAAAATCTCAATTAAGGAATTTCGTAAACAATTCCCCCAACAAGCACTCTTTATGGAGCCATGTGGTTGTGTTTTACTTCTTTTATCATCATTATTTCATTGTTGTTAATTAATCCCCTAACAATCCAAGGAAATCTGTAGAAAGGTGCCCAGGGCAGTTGGGGATCCTCTACATGTGAGAGCTAATTCAATTACTCTAAGACACTCTTCTTGACACTGGACTGGGATCTCGAATCTGGGTTTTAGAATCCAGGGCAAGGGTAGACAGGATAGACGGGGTAGACCCAGCTTTACACAGCTGGGCATAAACGGGAGGATGATATAGTTAATTAACCTTTCACCTCTCCCCACCAACCCTCTTATACCGAAAAACATTAGTCATTTTATTTCAAACGCCCGTTTATTTCAAAGGCTTTCACTTCAGCCCTCACACTTCTTTCTTCTTCTCACTGACAAATTCCTCTTTAATTTCCCTAAACTGGCTGAAGAGTCTTCTTTCTTTGCAGTCTTCATCTTCAATTCTGCTCTCGCCCCGTACAGGTTGGGAGCAGCGAGCACTGCAGCCCATTTGAGGTATGATAATCAGCTGATTAGCTGGTGCAGTCGTTTTCCCTGAGGCTCTTTTGTGTGCAAAATCCTCACACTCAATTGACATGTGGACATCATAAAGCTGATGAAATGCAATTGTAATGAACAAGAGGGAGCGGCATCTGCAGCCGTCTAAATGAAGGACCCTTTCCTCTCGCCATGCTAATTCAGAAAATCTGCTCTTAACGTGTACTCCCCCTGGATTCCAAATTGAGGCACATCTCCATGAATGCATATTCAAAGAGTGAATTAGCCTCTGTGGCAAGTGAGCTCCTAGCCTGGCCAGACTGATTCTAATTTCCAGACAGATTATACTGCATCAACCGTAGTAATGATTTGACAGTTCATTTGTGATGAGAGTCCTACAGTCAGGTTTATTGCACGGACAGACAGGTGCACAGAGAGAACCAGCAAGACCTCTCCGACAGGACCAAAGGCTGCTGTCAAATTATTTCAGCCCAAATAGCCCAAGGAAGGAGAAAAGATAAAATGCATTAAAAAAATTTATGAGTCCTTGTATTTAAACCCTGGCTGTACTGTCCATCCGTGGGTGCTCCCCTACCTATTAGAGGTTCATGTACACTCAGCAGTAGTTAAATTAGGAAGAAAGAGGTGAGAGTTCCCTCCTACATCCCTTTTCAGAAAACGACATCCCTTGCTAAGAAATCTGCAAGTGAATAAAACTTGGCACACAAGTTTGCTTTTAAAAATTGAATTTCACATGAATCAGTTTGTGTGAAGAAAAACCGCAGTCTTAGGGAGAGAAGCTATTCATTTCCACTGCCTGCTCTGTGACAGTTGCTAATATAATATGACAGGTTTGTTCATCACTATTTTGGATCACCTTTGGGTTTTCTGTACTACTCTTTCTATTAATAAATGTTAATTGATGATGGTAAGAAATGCTTGCCTTTATATCCAAAAGCTCAGTGCACTATTCAGACATTGATTTATCTTTGAGAGTTAGAAAGAGGGCAGGTATTAGCTCAGTTATTTTTACAGAGGTGGAAATAGCATTGTGGTGATAAAGTGACTTGTGCAAGGTCACACTGCCAGCCAGTCACAGATCTCTGCCTTGAACTCATTTTCACCCCTCTCTAAGGCTCTAGACTCAGAAAATACCCCAAAGAGAGGTGTTGTTAATCCAATGTTAAGAAGAGTCCTTCATAAGCATTGCTAATAAACACAGCACATTTCTTAAAAGCAAATGAACAAGACAAACTTAAGAAGGAGTGTTGCTATTACTGGGTAATCCACCCCGTGCCTGCGCAGTTCACAGAGAGGTCCTTGTTGAGGAGTCCTGCTTCTAAGATTATAACAGCTACTCCACAGCCGCTTTGTACCTCCCTTCAGCCCTCACACTGCCCTTGACCTATAGCCTTTCAATTCAGTTTAACTCAGTAACAGTGAAGTGTGCCTGTAGACATGATCATGGATCATTTTGCTTCTTTTAGGCTATCTGGAGGTAAAATTGGGGGTGGCTGATGAGTGTTGTCATTGTTCAGAGTTCCCTCCACTAGCCATCAGGAGTTACCCATCAGATCCCTGGCTGTCCACTGTGGGCAAAGCAGTGCAGGAGGCAGCTTATGGGGGTGAGAGGAAGGAGATAAGTTTCTTTCCAAAGGCAAAAAAGCCTAATGTTCGTGTTTAAGACAGAGACGCGAGTAAGCAAACAAACGGAAAAGCACCAACTTCATTCTAATGTGCCAAGATTCACATGCAACCCTAAATTTACCAACTGGCTGCTTTCCAAAATCTCCTTGTGAATCAGTTGTTTCAAACTGATGGTGTATTCTCCCATGAAGCTAAGTTTTAAATGGTAGATTGATAGGTTCTCAGGTAGGTGTGCAAGCCATATTTAACCTATAATGTAACGAAGAGGCTACTAGGAGTAACCGCATGAGCAGGGCTGAAAGACTGCCATTGCAGGATTGGGTTCTGAGATCAGGCAGCTTGTGTTTGAATCTCACCTCTGCTCCTTACATTTCTGGTACCTTGTACGAGCAATTTCAGCAATTTTCTCATCTGTGAATGGGATTGATAACATAATAGTACTTACCTTATACAATTGTTGTTAAAAGGATTAAACGGAGCCAACTACCTGACTTCATATAAGTGAGTGCTCAATAAATGCCAAGCAGGAACAATTGGATAGCTTACATATTTTACTTTTTAGCATATATTTCTCAGGAATGCATTGCGAACACCCTTCACACTTCCCCTCCTCACAGTCCCCACATCTCCAAGGGTGTGAAGAGGCTGGTGTGTGTGCGTTTTGTTGTTGTTGTTGAGGTAGGGGACCATTCTCATTTGTTCAAGAGAAGGCATTATGACCAGAGGTTAACAGACAGATTTCAAAGCTGGAAAGGGTTTAAGTTCTGGCCCTGGCCCTTACCAGCTGTGTGACCTTGGGCATGTTATTTACCCTCTCTGTCTTCCATCTTTAAAACAAGGACATTATTAGTATTTATCTCATGGGACTGTCCTAAGGACTAAGTAAGTTAACATATGCAAAATGCCAAGCTTAGAAACACAATCGATATAAGTAAATGTAGCCATCATAAGGATACCATGGCCTATTATTGGCAATGACAAATGAGCAGGAAACCAAAGCCCGGTTGGAGATTAATGACTGTCTCAAGGTTACTGTTAGTAAATAATGATCTAGGACTCCAGGTTGGTCTTCTAATCCCTAGCTGCACGCTCTCACCAAGTCCTGGGGTTTCCTCTACCACATCCCTATGAGGCACCCTGGAGTGTCAGCTGACATTTACTGAGTACCCACTACATGTGCAGCACCAGGCTGGCTCCTGTAGGGTTTCCTTAAAAAACAGAAGATGGGTTCCAGACTAAACCAAGGGTTGGCCAACTACGGTCACAGCAGTAAACTGCTGGTTTCTATATGGCATGGGCTAAGATAGTTGAAAAAATTTCAAAGAAGAAGAGTATTTTGTGATGTGAAAAATCATATGAAATCCACATTTTGGTCTCTGTAAGTGAAGTTTTATTGGAACACAGTCACACATAGTTGTTTACATATCAATTTTAGGTACTTTGTGCCACAACGCAGAGATGAGCAGTTGTGACAGAGATCACATGGCCAACAACGCTTAAAATATTTGCTATGTGGCCCTTTACAAAATGTTTGCAGACCTCTAGTCTACACCCAAGAAGGCTGGTTCTTCAAATTTATTGCTAAGAGAGGTTAAGAGGTTCAGTGATCTAACTCCAGGTATGTTGACTAAGCCCAGAATGGCTGAGATGAGAATTGTCTCCTACCCTGTGAATACTGTTTTAACGTCATCTTCTGAAATACATTTGCGGTACAGTGGTTGAGATCATGGACCCAGGAACCGGGCTGCCTGGATCCAACCCCACTTCCACCACTTGACAGTTGTGTGACCTTAGGCAAGTTACTTAATTTTTCTTTGTGTCTCAGTTTCCTCATCTAGAAAATGGGGTCACGGGGTGGGGGATTATGTGAGTTTTTACACATAAAGCATTTTGAAGAGTGCCTTGCACATTGTCAGTACTATACCAGTGTTTGCCATTATCAATGTTGAAGTCTTCTGAGTCTTTGGAGAGAAAGAGAAATGTGTTTCCTCAGTGCAATGGAGACTGTGTGCTGAAGTTCCCCCTCCCACTGCCTCTCCCTGAGCAGACACCAACTCAGCCTTTCTGCCGACACAAAGGTCTGTGTCTATCCTGCCAAACTTTCTTTGAGTCTTAATTTCTTTGTGCTTCCATAGAACACTGTACACCTCTCTTTTCAAGCCCTTACATTGAAATAAAAAAAATTTTATGCATGAATTTGCCCAGACTAAATGATAAGCTCCTGGTAGGAAAACTTTTTCTCACCTTTATCCTCACGGCATCTGTCATATAGAATATCTGGTAGGTGGCAGTGCCATGGTATTGGTAAATATTTAGTGAATTGGAAGATAAATTATAAACCAGGAAACCATAGGGTTGAGAAGTCTCTACGAATTTTTTTTTAATGTGTGAAAGCTTCTAAATATGGTGATCACTATGTCCCTTAAAGGTACTAGCTTGCTGTGCAATTAAATTGGGAGTTTGGAGGCTTAAAATAAAAGGCAGATAGATACTTCCATTACCAAATCTAGAAATCATAAGACAGTAATTCTTGGTCTGAGGGGAGGGTTTGTATAAATAGGTTAAAATATCCACTAACCAGAGGTGTGATTCTATGCTGAGCACTTACTGACTTTGGATTTTCACATTTAATTGAAACACAAGGAAAATGTTCAATACATAATCACCCAGGACTCTTCCATTCCCCACACCATGATTTCTGCTTCCCGCAGCAGACTCACAAAATTCTGCTCACTTCTGAGCAGGGCTTCCCCATAATGCTGGTGAGTAGGTTATTGAAGCTTTCCCAGCCAGAGTTTGAGAAATAAAAGAGTCAAATGATCGCTTGGAGTACCACATAGGATGAGAGGCAGAAACCAAATCTATAAAAGAGGTTGGGGCTGGATCATGATAGGCTTTGGGTGCTGAGCTAAGGAAGGAGTTTGCATTTGACAGAGATAACAAGAAGATGTGGACGGTGCTAAGTGAGTCCTTTGTGTTTTAAAACAAGAACTCTGGCCCCAGTGTGGAAACTGGGCTGGGAAGTGGGAATGAGAACCGACATGCAGCGGCGCCAGAGTGGATACAGGTTGGAGAGGTACATAAGAGGTTGGATTTTAGATCTCAGAGTTCAGATAATGCTCAGCACTTGGGCAAATAGCATGCCATTTATGTGGTAGGCTGTAAGAAAAACAATACACAAACTTTTATTTCTTCTAATATATTCTTAATTAGGAAAAATTTGTGGATTTATATATTTGTGGAATCACATTGGAACCAATATAGGGTAGTGGCTAAGAGTTCAGGCCTTAGATTTGATTCTTAATTCTTAATTAGCTCTTGGGTAATCGCTTTATTTCTTTAAGCCTGATTTCCTCAGCTGTACCTCCCAAGGTCATGGTGAGAATTAAATGAAATTATGGCTATTAAAGTGCATATCAGAGGTCCTGGTAACCAGCAAGCAGTAGATTAATGTTGGCCATTATTACTAGAGTGCTTTGGGTTTGCTCCAGCTGCAATCTCCTCAAGCCTTCAACGATGTTTTCATTCTACCAAGATACATTTGAAAGAATCAAGTTTAGACTCTTCTGCCCAAACCGGATTTTAAAAAATTTAGATCACTAAAATAAAAGTTTAAAACCTCTATTTTAATAAGAAGTTGATCCTTGACAACCCAGAAAGAATTTAATGGAGCTATTTGGTTAAACTAAATGCAGTTCTTTGAAATCTGCTTAAAAGCACAGATAGATGCTCACAGGTTCCAAAGAACTCCACTTGCCCGCTGGAAGCAGCAGACTAGGTCAGTATTGATAGCTCACGCTTCAGTGAGTGTATCAATTTAAAGCTTCATCAGTGATTCTCACTCATCTGCGGCCCTGCACGGCTGCTGTCTTGTAAGAATGGGGTGACTTACGAACCTATTAAGTAACTTCTTCACTTGTGCTCTAATGAGCCTATTGTTTCCCTGGAAGAGCACAAACACCTGAGTACAAGCACCAAGGAAAGGCGCAAACAAGGGAGTGCAGATTTCAGCCGGCAGTTCTGATTCTCCCTGCTTTCCTATTGCCTCTCCAGCCTCATGGACTCTGGCCGCTCTTCCTATGCTCCTTGTGAGAAGAGATAAACACGTTGTAAACAAGCACTGAGTAGGACCATTCAGGACCTCTGCCACTTTGAAGAGCTCTGGTTACAGCGGCCTCATCTGCCGTGTGGGGTCACGTGTGACCTTTGGAGTTCTAACATTAGACGCTCGCAGTTCTTCCCAGCCAGGACGCCCTCCTGCCCAGGCCTAGTGCCACGCTGCACGTGCACAAGTTGGCTGAACCTGTGGCAGCGGGAGGGGGCAGGGAGTGCCCACAAAAAAAGGGCAGCTTGGAGATACCTGCCAAGAAGTTCTCCTTGTTGCTCTGTCCTGCAAGGCTTTCAACCTGTTTTTCTGTTACTAGAATTCAAGGTTAGGTTCCCCTCCCCCCAAAATATCAACAGTATCACTCCTGAGAGATAAAAGATTGGAAATCAATCCCTTAGGGTTTGGGGCCAACAGTTGCTATGCAGATACAGCGAGTGATAAAAACCCAGCACACACATACCTATAGGTAGGTACCGATCATACATACATCTGTGTAAGCATATAGAGATATGCGTACATCTGTACATAGACGCATGCATCTTCTGTTGGTGCCACAGTTTCTCTTGGAAAGGAAACTACTGGGCAGCGCCTGTGGCTCAAAGGAGTAGGACACCAGCCCCATATACCAGAGTTGATGGGTTCAAATCCAGCCCTGGCCAAAAACTGCAAAAAAAGAAAGAAAGAAACAAAGAAAGAAAACTACTTATGAAACAATCTTTAAGAGTTGAGGGAAGAGGTTGGAAGAATACAGCAAACATAGATGACTATACTTTTCCATCTCAGAAATGAAGAGGGGTCTGGGGTGGACTTGGGCAGAGAGGAGAGGATCGGAAGGAAGGTGGAGAGAGAGCCAAACAACGAACCCATTGGGAGAGGTCAGCGCAGGCTCAGAAAGGTGCTCATTGAGAAACTCTCTGTGGCAACCAGAGGATTTTTAAGACTGTCTGCATAGCTCATTTCCCCAAAGTTTCAGAAATCACTTGTTCAAGGGGTTCAATAGGGAAGTAAGGAAAAGGGTTAGACTTTCCCAGACCTGGGAGGACAGGAGGGTAAGCAGAGGAGGAGAGAATGGCCTAAAAGGCAAGAAATGAGTCAAGTCAAGAGAAGCCACAGTGACTATGAGAACCAAAGCTCCTGGGATTTTCAGAAATCCTGGGAAGAATCATGACTTTTCACAAGCTGTGGGATAGAAAGCTGGAGAATTGCGTTTACATGCTAATATGCGGAGTAACCTAGGTGGAAAGCTGGCTTTCACAGACTCCGTAGTGAACAGGACCCATCTGTCACTGACGTCCTCTACCCGTAGGGGCTCTGTGTAGGTTTTCATACGGCTGGTCTTTAATACGTTTTTTCTGATTATTAAAATCAATATACACTTGGACATTGAAAAATAAATTGGGTCAAGCAGGATACTGAGAAAATAGGAACTGCAATCATCAGAACTTTTTAAGCTGATTGAAATGCATTTCCTGCTCTGTGTCCTCCCTGGGCGATTACAGAGATGGGAATGGCAACTGTTCCTGGGGGGTAACGAGATTTTGGGGGGGTTCAAGAAGAACCCAAATGACCAGTTGACCTGGAGGAATTCATGTGTCAGGGAGGAGCTGGACAGATAAGCCCTTTAAATGTTGAGCTCCTATTACTTGGGGAAGGACTTAAAACTTTTAGAGAAGTTTAAAATATTCCACATGTCTGTGGCTGTTTCTAAAGAATGTGTATTTAGCCTTTCCCACAGCTCTATGTTAATCTGTTCCAGTTTATGCTAATTGTATTCTCATTATTTGGGAGGAAGGAATGGAGACTTGGATTGTTTCCAAAGGGCGGGGTGCATGCTGTGCACTGGTGGGAAGCAGCATTTGGCATGCTGGGGGACCTTCCCAGTGCCCACAGGACTGGGGAGTTGCACGGGGCCTCTCTGGTCTGTATTTGGATCACATGGCAATGTGGGGGTTTCTGCAAAGGTTTGCAGAGGTTTAGACTGGGGTGGCTGGGGAGGAACCACTCTCACTAATGTGTGTAGGGTTAGCACTGTGGGTCTTGGGAACTCTTCGGGAGTGAGAGTGAGGGTATGACTTCATTGGCAGGGGCATAGTAAGGGTTTTCCCCTGATAGTCGATCATTCTCTTTTTTTCCTGAAAAGCCAGGGCAGAGAGGCAGGAAGTGGGGAATCACAGCTCTGCTCACATTGCAACTCAGATGTGCAGAGAAAATGGACTTTCAAAATTTGGCTCTAAAACTGATATCTTTTCCCTGGGAACCCCTACTTAGAGTATCAGGGAAAATATATATGAGGTTGGACAATTAAGTTCACGAATTCATCAGCCATCAGAGCCCTCATTATATGGGGGCCTGACAATTAAGTTCTCGAACTTGTCCTAGAAAAAATGCTGCATACTTCATTGCTGAATGGTGACAGCTTTGATGGCCATCCCAGGAAGAGAGTTCCAAAATTGCTTTGAAAAGTAGACTAGCAGTGGCTTCAGTGTATAGCTTCCCAAAGAGAGTACCTTGAAGGTGACTGTTGTGATATTCAGCAATGAGGTATATGTAGCACTTTTGCTAGGATAAGTTTGTGATCTTATTTGTCTGACCTTGCATTTTTCAGCTCACCTTAGTTTAAAGCTTAGCCTGATATAATAATTTGCAAGTAAATCACTCTAACTTTCTGCTATGTATATGTCCCTCCAAAATTCGTACGCTGGAACTTAAACCCAAATGAGATATTATTAAGAGGTGGGGCCTTTAGGGTGTTGTTAAGTCATGGCCGGAATTAATGACCTTCCCCTTGGAGGAGAGTAGCGAGGCCCCCTTTTGCCCTTCCCTCCCATCCACCATGTGAAGACACAGCATTTGTTCCCAGCCCTCAGAGGATGCAGCAATAAGGCGCCGCCTTGGAAGCAGGGACTAACAGCACTGAACCTATTGGCACCTGGATCTTGGACTTCCAGTCTCAAGAACTATGAAATGATTAATAGTTGTTCTTTATAACTTACTCAGTCTCATGTCTTTTGTTATAGTGTGTGAATAGACAACTCTCTTCACAGATGCCTTTCTGCCTCTGCTTCTCTCCCTAAGTAGTTTCTACATGCATGGGCTGCATGTGACCTCAGGGCACTGGGGCAGAGACACACTCAGACCCAAGTGGTGCCTGTACTGAGCTCTCTGGCCTAGATCCTGCAGCATTTGCTTCTGCCTGGTCAGTGGCATCTTGCTGGCGTTTGTAACTTATGGTCCGGTTGTGCTCCCGGCTCTATGTGAACATGGCACTGCTCTGATTGAAGCCTGGCAGGAGCTCTCGGTCAGGCCCAGCTGGCTCCGATTTAGTAAATCAAAATACAAGGACAACTACTTAGGTCCAAATTTCAGATAAACAATGAATAATTTTAACATAATTATTAAAATAATATTACATGTAATACGAGTTGTTATCTATCTGAAATTTAACTGATGTTCTATATTTTGTCCACCTTGCCTCATCCCAGACCCAGCACCCTTGGCACAAAGACCGTGGCTCCTGATGAGGGATCCCTTCGGCAGGCTCAGTTGCTCCTGCTGTGTCCCTCTGCAGGGCACAGATGAACAGCTTTTTATTCTCGGTCTAAGTATCTTCTCTAAATTATCCTAATGTTTTAGGCCATGGTTTGGGCTACTGTGAGGTCAATAATCTAGCTAAAGGCATTAAGTTACATTATTTGACAGGACACAGTTGGAAGATGCAAAAATCACATCTTCATACAGGATGCATTTCATTTAGACTTCCTGAAATATCATTTGTAGGTTGAGCACTGCAGATAAGAATGGGTAATTCTTTTCATTTGAGAATACAACCATTTCTTCACATCTTCTGTGTCTCTGGCCTCCTTCTCTAGCTATGGGGACCCATTGCTCCAGTCGTCATGAAGACTGAACTTCTAAATAGGTCAGTTCATACAATACCATTTCCGCATTCTCAGTTTATGCTTTTAAAGGGCCCATGTTTTACAATTTTTCTCCTTTAGTTTCATAGACTATCTGGGATGGAAGGTGAATGGGACACAACCCAGTGCAATCTCCTCATTGTGTGGACTGGGAAGGGCGGGAAGTGATCTAGTTTCCTGTCAGGGGGACGCAAACCTGGGACTGGGACGGGCCAAAGGACCTGAGCTCGGTGCTCGCCCCAGGGCCACCCCCTGGCACCATGCCGCCTCCCCTCTGCTGATTAACAGAAACAACCCACCCTACATTCTGGTATCAAGAAGGTCATAAAGTTTAAATTGGACTATCTAGTAATTAACCACATTTTAAGGGTTTGGAGGTGGGCTAAGCGTCTCGCTTAAGCATATTAACTATTTCACAAGGAGGAAGGGGAATTTAAACAGAAGACAAAAAAGGAAAGTACATTCTTTATTTGGCAGCAATGAAATCTGTTTCGGTGTTATTGGATTATAATGGGCCAATTTTTATCTAGAATCTGTGCCCCTGGAAATACAACCCTGAAAAATGAATAAAAAGTATTTTCACACATTTTTTAGATTACCGTCAATAATGGTATAAAGAGTTTGCCTACTTGTGGCCATTTTTATATGCCTTGGGATTTCCTACATGAAGCCTTTTCTGAGAGGCACTTCTGTTCTACATCATCATATATTTATTTATTTTAGTAAGAAAGAAGATCTCAATTCTTCATACCCAGATTTAAGACCCTCCATGACCTAATTACATTTCTAAGTACATATGCTGTATTACTTCTTTTTTTGCCTCCAACTTTCAAATTGGACTACCTAACACAACCTTATTGATCTTATTTCTGCTTTACAGATTTTCAAAATTTTACTAATAGTTCTAAAAGCAGCTCAAATGCTACTTTCTTTCTGAAGTCCTTCCCTATCAGGATTCCTCTATCTCTGTGAAGTGAAGAGAAGCGTCCCCATTGTACACTATTCATACTTACAATGTACTAAATAAATAACCAACATGTGGAAAACTTGCCCCTTTATTAAATGCTTTTTACTCTTTTAATTTCACTTAATGACAGCACTTACACCATTCTGCATTATTATTTGGACAGGCATCTTAGCTCTTTCGCCGGAATGTGAGAACCTTAATAGTAAGTCCCCAATTTCCTATTTGTTCTTGTGTAATCCACTGTATTACGTTTTGCACGTGGCAACTGTCCCATCTGATATTTTGGCACTGAATTGATAGTGGAGTTCATGCTGCCCGGGAGGGATTAAATTCCTATATGTAAACAGATTTTTTTTCTTGTCGTCAAATGAAGGCTGTGGTGGTGACCCCAGCTCTAGTATTGCCCCAGCCAGCACTGCCAGCCTCAAATTCCACCTCTGACTTTGAAGTCTGGCAGCCACCTAGGAGCCTTAATAGGGAAAGCTGTGACTTGCTGGGTAATAACACACTGCCTTGGAATAATCATTTTCAAATGAATCAACAACAGCAGCTATTTGCCTGATCTAATTAGCATCACCTTTTTGGAGCAGGCGGAAAAAGGTTGGCATATTCTGTATGATGCAACATGCAGCAAATTATATAGACAAGGCAACATCACAGGGTCAGGCACTCACCTCTGTGGCTGAGGCCTTTCTGGCAATCTCTCTCTCTCTCTCTTTTTTTTTTTTTCCCTTTCTTCTTACTACAGTAGCTCAATAAATTGCTTACCTCATTTCAAGTATAAGAACTGTAAGGAAATCCTTAATTTGAAATTTGGCCCAAACGTGGTTTCTGTTGATCTCCACATTTAAGGAGATTTGCTTCTTAGGATCATTGTAAGAGCAAAGATGAAATTCTCCTCATACCCAAGAATATTTAGAAGCAATTTAACCAGAGTAAGGAGTGAACTCTGCTTATTCACCTGGCAGGGTGTCAAGAAAGAACAGTGTTGCCCTCTTGCTCCTCTCAGAGTTAAGAGGCTTTCATTTCTAAAGCCTGGGTCCAGGGATATTCTGCTAAGGGGAAGGCTTGAAGAGAGCACAGGGAGAAGGGATGGCTCAGTCCTTAGGAGGAAAATGCGAGGAAGATGCATGGCTGGGGAAGGGAGTCTGCCCATGGCTGCCCGCAGTGCCCTCTCTCACTTAGAAGGGGTGACAGGCCTTGGAAGGGGGAGGGAAGTGTGAGGCAGTGGCACGCCGGAGCCAGCTTGGCAAAGCACTTCTCTGCCGACATGCAATTGCGGTAGACTGAAAATTTGTTCCTTCCCCATATTTTCAGATCTGTGTAAGTCTCACCCCGCCTCCCCCAACTCTTGTAAGACTCAACGATGAGGAAGAACCTTTCCGCCTCTCCATGATGACAAAATTGGATGCTCTGTCCACCCTGGTGAGATTGAAGCCAGGAGAAAGTTGGTTTGAAAAATGAAATGTGGACTCTAGAGCTAGATTTCTTTAATTCATAAATCTGGCCCTGCCACTTGGCCAAGTATGCCTCAGTTTCCTCATTTTTTAAATGGAAAGATTGTATGATCTTCTTTAGAAGGTAGCTCTGAGGATAGAGTTAATATCTCTGAAGTCTGGAGAGCAGGCCTGGCAGATGGGAAGCCCTGAGTGCTCATTCTGGTGCCCGAGTCTGGGTGGAGAGGCAGGGCACAGCCACCTACGCTGCATTAATAACCCTATTCCTGTGCATGTCCTTTCTTTAATGTCCTTTTCCATCCGGTTAATTTGAGATGGCGAGTTCTTAGAGGCACGTGTCAGTGGCTACATTTCCTTGCATTGCCGTCTGCTCTCCTAACACTCCCTGTCCAGGTGAGCTGTGAACATGGACGGCCCTAAGTCCCCGTCTCTGTGGCTCTGCCAGTTCCAGATACCTGGTAGGCACATAGCAAACAGTTTTTAGGTTGAACTGGATTTAGATCTCTTGTAGGGGATTCAGCAACGTGTCCAGGTTTAGTCTACTCTTTCTGTGGAGGCTGATTACAAAAACAGTGACACTAATAAGACTCCTCGGTCAGGAAAGTGGGGGCCTAAATGAGAGCACTTGGATATTTACAGGCAGAGCTGGCTCCCTGAGCCTTCCCTGCCCAAAGCCTCTAGGTTCCAGCAACTAGCTATGCTTCCTCTGGAAAGAGCAACCCAGGCCAAAAGACCTTTGTCAAAGTGAGAATTTAGAAGAACCTTGAGTTGCCACTGGAACCAGATTTTGGGGGAAGGACAAGCTGTTTCATTGTAAGCAGAGATTTCATTGGGGATTGGATTTGTTAACTAGAACCACTGGTAAACTGTTCTTTCTCCAGCCACAGGAAAGCACCTAGATGAAGATACCTTTCTTCAGTTCACAAGGGAGTGTTTCTATGAACTTTAGGGCTTACTAATTGACCAAGTGTCCTTTTAACTTGTAAGTGTTCTTCGCTTAATAAGAAAAACAAAACCCGTTTGGAAAGACTAAGGCTTCATAGCAGGGGCAAGCTTTCTGAATTAATATTCGTGTGGTAATAGGAACAGGCACCATTGACTGAGCACCGGATCCAGGGCTGGATGCCTGCAGCTGTCAATTCATCCCATCCCCACAGGAGGCCGAGGAGACAAGCGATTATTTTTATTCCATTCTACAGATGGAGAAATGAGGATGAGAGAAAGATGTTAAAGAAACATTCAGCCAGTGAACCTTTCTTTCTGGGTGGAAATGCCCCACCAGTCATCCACTCTGAACATTGGCTCAGCAATAAAAGAATGGACCAAACTTGTGCCACAAAGAAATGTCTAAGTAAAGATGATGGCTGAGGCCGAAATCAATTCATTCACCTTTGAAATCACAGTCAGAGGGAGTAAGGAGTTCAAAATCCACAATTTTAACTTTTGCTGTTGTTGTTTCTTAGTTTCTATTAAGGTTAAAATTATAGCATTTAAAATGCCAGTGTTAGGAGAAAAAAAAAAGAAAATGCTGAATAAAGCCAGGAAAAGAAAGAGAACCAGTAAAACAGCAGGAATGCATAAAACTCAGAAAGCATGAAACAAGTCAGATCAGCTGGCTTAAACTTACCAGTCACAACTGCGGCAGGGCCAAGCTGTCTTTTCCCCATTTAGCTATAAATTCAGACAAAGTGACAGCGAAAGGTTAGAAGTAAAAGGTAGAGTAAGAGGTTACCTTAAAAATACCAATAGAAGAAGGCCAACGATATGGCATCATTCATAGCAAACATTATAGAAATCAAAGGAAAAACAAAGCATTAAGCAGAGGACAGTTTTTAAAAGAAGGTTAGGGTCTTTCTTAAAGAGATAATAGAGGGAACTCTCCTGCACAGGGCTAGCAAGGAACATTAACATGCCAGCCTCAAAATTTGACTTATGCAGGCACAAAGCAAGCTATACTGTAGTGAAGCCCTGTGTTCAAAACTACAGACCCTGATGGTTTAGCAACATCATTTTAACATATCTTGGCCAACATATCCTCCCGGCCTGGGGGCCTAAACTCTGCAATTTCCTTATTTGCTTCCTTCCCTAACCCTTCTTTGTAATGCCTGTAAACACACCGCACAATTACAAAGTCACAGCAGCCCACAATATTGGAACAGAGACACCCTGTTAAATCTGTCCCTGACAGCTGTGAGCCCCTTTTATATTTCAATTATAAGATCAACAACTGTAACCGCCGGCAGACCATTACCACCCAGAGTACAGAGCAAGGCTGCGCCCTGCTCCCTGTGGAGTCCCTGAGGGAGGACTGGCTGGAAGGGGCCCCCAGTGTCCTCAGCCAGCCAAGCCTGTGTCTGTACTTGAAGGGCAAGCTCAAGAGCAAACACCGAAGGCTCAAGATGACAGCCGGGACCCACAGCCCCACTAGTGCCTTAACTGTGCTCTATTTCTCTTTCATTTCACCTTGCTTGGACTTGGAAACCAAGTCTCCTGTATGTAATGGAAGCTAAGGAGGAAAAATGCATGATGTTTCTTGCTAGTTCTTAATTCAAATAACTACTCTAAGAATTCTGCTAGAAAGTTAAGTTTACCCCTTTGAAGGCAAAGAGCCCCATGGCAGCCCACAAGTTTCCCTCCCAGCCTAGTGTGGGTCTCTTTGGGTTTTTCCCTACAGCTTCAGAAAATGGGGAAGTGCTACCTAATTCATGCACGTCTCCACCTGTATGCCTGCCAGACCAATACTCAGACTGAGCTCAGGGTTGTTTCCAAATTAGATAGCTGACAAGGTAGTTTCTGTGGTAGGCCTCTCTGTCTAGAATAGGTTCCATGAAGTTGCCCAAAGTTCTTTGCTTTTAAAACTTAAATTAGACTGATCCTCATCCCAAGAAGATTTCTTTACTGAGTTTTTTAGTTTAAAATTGAAATTTGAAATTAAAAGTCCATTTGAAATTAAGTGCATTTAGCAAATATTTATTTGCTAAATAAATACCTTTGCTTCTGCAAAGATTTGCATTCTTTATCCTCAGAGAGCTTGGAGTTAGTAGATAGAAAATGTATCCATTACCTTACTTTTTGGTTATGAAGCACAGATGTATATATCTTTTCTAGAAATTACACGTTTAGAAGAATTGCTTTCCAAAGGCATTCCACGTCTTCCTCCAGAGCCAGTTTACAGAGTTTCCTAAAGAGAACAGACTGTGATTGCTATAATACATTCGCTTCCAAACCCTGGCCACCCATACTCTTTCCCTTGAGAACTCTGAAAAGCCACATTTCATGGATTAGAACTTTTATTAAAAATCTCCTACTAGGTAGCCTGGCTCCCCAAACCTGAGACCTAAGAGAATAAGGTCTTGGAGGAATGAAAAGGTACATGCGATGCTTTTTAAAGACCCACAGTCTTTCTGACGTTCTTCTTGGAGCTACTCAAGCCCTTTGCCTATGCTCACTGCCAACATTGGTTGTCATGTCTGGGATAAACTGAAGAGAATGTGAGCCGGTGGTGTATCTTTGAAATAGGTTTGCAGAGAGCATTTCACTTATAATGCTCATTTTCGTTTCCAGATGAATGTTGATGGCAAAGCACATGCAAATTGGAGTGTGCAGTTGTGACATCTTGGCCAGATGCATAAAAACAGAGCCATTCTTCAATGCCCCAGGGAAGCCCTACAGTCTGTGAGAATGTGTCTGGAACCCTCAGAAAACATTTTAGCTTACTCTAATAATCTGCTTCTACTGGGCCTAAACCTTAAACCAACATCTTTGAAGTGCTCATCTTTCTGTAAAAGGAGTGTCACATTCCTCATTTGGAGCTAGTCTATCCATGGTTTGATAATGAGAATTTTTATTTTAAAAGAAGTGTTTAAAAAAACTTGTAATTTTTTAAAACCATCTCTTCCTATGTTTGATAAAACAATAGCTCCTCTTAAATTTCATCTCATGTTGTTCATAATTTATGATGATTTGAAATTTGAATTTGATGAAGATGAGATGGAGAAAGATCTCCCACAGTTACCAGAAGTTCATGGAGTATTGGATAAATAGCTATTAGTAATATTGTAGATCCACCTACAATTCTTAAACTCCCAATTCTTAAATCCCTACAATTCTTAAACTTTTAAGAACTTATTTGGCAGCAAAACCTAGTCTATTATTAAAAAGACACAAGCCTGCTTATTTCTTTATTTCTTCTCCTTTGTGTGACGAGTCATGTGTTTTCTTGCAGAAACACTGATGAGTTGATTGTGGAGGGCTTCCCTGGCCCCATTACAGATATAACACAAGTTCATGCATCACATTACCTTTCTAAACTCTAAGTAATTCTAGATTCTGAAATACACCTGGCCTAAGGTTTAAATAAGGGATACTGGATCTGTAATATCATACCATAGTGGACACCATTATATTATTTTTAGGGTTCTATTTCACTATTTGTTCTTATTGGAAGAGCCCATTTTTGCATGATATTTACACAAAATGTACAACTCCCTTGCACTGATGATGAGGTCTATTTCCAGGAAATATTTTGTTTTCTTCCCAATTTTCTTATCGGTTTCCCCCTATCTTTGTAACTACTGGGTGTTTTACTCACATTCTCAGTTTGTCAGTGTGTAGTACTTCCCTACTTGTTCAGGCACCATGCTAGTTGATAAGAGGGTGCAGATGTAAGCCTGATACTATAAGTCACTTAGAGCTAACTGGCAGCAGTTATAGACATGTTAAATAGGATTCCTCTGTAACAAAAGGTCAAGTGTCATAAAGGGCAGAGTTACAACCAAAATGTTAAGTGATGAAAGAGGAAAAATAATACCTAGAGAGGGAGGCTTCACAGAGGAGATGACATCTGAGCGTAAGCTTTGTGCTTCGAAGGATGTTGAAAGTTTCTCAAGTAAACATGACAGTGATGCGATTCCGAAGCCTTCCACTGGTCAGATAATTTTTTTTTCAAGAAATTATTGAAAAAAGATTATTTGTTTAATGTTATTTCCCCCCCCCCGGGGGAATATTTATTTATTTATTTATTTATTGTATTTATTTTTTTTAACAAATATGCTAATATTTAATTGTATTTCTATTTTCTACTTTTTATATACAATCATATAGTTATGAAAATTTGCAGCATCCTCTTTTCATTTAGCATTGAATATCCGAAACATTCCCACATGTTTTTAATACTTTTTGTAATATTTAATTATATATATACTATATCATACAGGAAATAATCAAAATTTACCTAATACACTTACGGTGCATCTTACAAGGGTACAAGTGAAAATTACTAAAGGTAGAATATAAATGTCTCCATATAGTGATTAAAAGGCCATGTTTATTGTTATTAAACAAATAAACAAAAAAGAAGCAACAAAGCAGAAATTTCAAAGCAAGTTTACAAAACTTGATAGATATTTCATTGTTTACTTTGAATGCTTTTTTGCATAGCAAATGCAACAAAATTGTAGTTGTGGGATAATTGTTGGATTGCAAACAAAAGTTATGTCTCGTATTCTCGTATTCTTCTACAGGAAGAGTGATACGGTTTAAAGTGGTGCAATGGAACCCATCCTTGAATCCTGGCAGTTATTCCCATGAGTGTAGATATTGATTTGTTTGAAAATGAGGTAAAGGTATAAGCCTAAAGTCCCATGTAAAAGTGAGACCATCTCATGCCTTAAATTTAGGCCTTTTATCCATCTTGAATCAATTTTTGTGAGTGGAGAAAGGTGTGGGTCCAGTTTCAGTCTTTTACATGTGGATATCCAGTTCTTCCAGCACCATTATTAAATAGGGAGTCTTTCCCTCAGTGTATATTCTTGTTTGGTTTATGGAAAATTAAGTGGATGTAAGATGTTAGTTTCATTTCCTGGTTTTCTATTCGATTCCAAATGTCTATGTCTCTGTTTTTGTGCCAGTGCCATGCTGTTTTGACTACTATGGCTTTGTAGTACAGCCTAAAGTCTGGTATGCTGATGCCCCTAGCTTTGTTTTTGTTACTAAGAACTGCCTTAGCTATATGGGTTTTTATCTGGTTCCATACAAAATGAATAATTATTTTTTCCAAGTCTTGAAAGTATGATATTGGTATTTTATTAGGGATGGCACTGAATCTGTAGATTGCTTTGGGAAGTATAGACATTTTAACAATGTTGATTTTTCCTAGCTATGAGCATGGTATCTTCTTCCATTTGTTAATATCCTCTGTTATTTCTTTTCTCAGGGTTTCATAATTTTCTTTATAGAGGTCTTTACCTCTTACGTTAGGTATGTTCTTAGGTATTTCATTTTCTTTGAAGCTATGGTGAAGGGAGTTGTGTCCTTAATTAGCCTCTCATCTTGACTGTTATTGCCGTATACAAAGGCTACGGACTTGTGGACATTGATTTTATATCCTAAGACATTACTGTCTTTTTTGATGACTTCCAGGTTGAGTCTTTGGTGTTCTCTAGGTATAAGATCATATCATCATCAGAGAGGGAGAGTTTGGCCTCCTCTGCTCCCATTTGGATGCCCTTTATTTCCTTGTCTTGCCTAATTGTATTGGCTAGAACTTCCAGCACTATGTTGAATAGCAATGGCAATAGAGAACAAACTTGTCTGGTTCCAGTTCGAAGTGGAAAAGCTTTCAGTTTTACTCCATTCAGTATAATATTAGCTGTGGGTTTGTAGGATAGCTTCGAACAGTTTAAGAAATGTGCCACGTATGCCTATACTCTTCAGTGTTCTAATTAGAAAAGGATGCTGGATTTTGTCGAATGCTTTTTCTACATCTATTGAGAGGATCACATGGTCTTTGTTTTTGCTTCTGTTGATACAGTGAATAAGGTTTATGGACTTCTGTATGTTAAACCAGCCTTGCATCCCTGGGATGAAACCTGCTTGATCATGATGTATGACTTTTTTGATGATAAGCTGTAATCTATTGGCTAGGATTTTGTTGAGAATTTTTGCATCTATATTCATTAGTGAAATTGGTCTGAAGTTCTCCTTTTTAGTTGGGTCTTTTCCTGGTTTTGGTATCAGGGTGGTATTTGCTTCATAGAATGTGTTGGCAAAGATTCCTTCCTCCTCAATTTTTTTGGAATAATTTCTGTAGCATGGGAATAAGCTTTTCTTTGAAGGTTTGATAGAATTCTGGTGTGAAGCCATCTGGACCAGGGCATTTTTTTCTTTTGTTGTTGGGAGATTTTTAATTGTTTGTTTGATCTCAGTGCTTGAAATTGGCCTGTTCAGGAGATCTGTTCTTCCTGGCTAAGTCTAGGAAGAGGGTATGATGCCAAATATTGACCCATTTCCTTCACTTTGTCAAATTTTGGGGCATAGACTTTCTTGTAGTATTCAGAGATAATCTCTTATATCTCTGTGGCATCTGTTGTTTTTTCCCCCTTTGTCATTTCTGATTAAGGTTACTAGAGATTTTGCTTTTCTATTTCTGGTTAGTCTGGCCAAAGGTGTATCTATTTTATTTATTTTTTTCAAAAAACCAACTCCTTGTTTCATTAGTTTTATGAATGATTCTTATGTTTTCAATTTCATTAATCTCTGATTTAATTTTGGATATTTCTTTTTTTCTGCTGGGTTTAGATTTAGATTGTACTTCTTTTTCCAATTCCGTAAGATGGCTTATGAGTTTGTTGATGTGCACTCTTCCTGTTTTTTAGATGTAGACATCTAAAGCAATAAATTTTCCTCTCAGGAGTGCTTTTGCAGTATCCCACAGGTTTTGGAAGTTTGTGTCTTCATTGTTGTTATGCTCAAGGAAGTTAATAATTTCCTCTTTTATTCCTTCCTGCACCCAACTCTCATTCAGCATAAGGTTGTTTAATTCCCAGGCCTTTGTGTGGGTTGAACGTTTTTGTTGGAGTTGAGTTCTACCTTTAATTCCTTGTGGTCTAAAAAGATATGAGATAAAATTTCAATTCTCTTGATTCTGTTGAGGTTTGTTTTGTGTCCTAGGATATGATCAATTTTGGAAAAGTGTTCCATGGGCCAATGAGAAAAATGTATATTCTTTATTTAGGGGATGGAGTGTTCTATATATGTCTATCAAGCACAGTTGTCCTAGGGTCTTATTTAAGTCCCTTATATCTTTGTTTAATTTCTGTTTAGGGAACTTGTTCAGCTCTGTAAGAGGAGTGTTGAAGTCCTATGTTATTATGGTGTTATAGGATATCATATTGCTCAGACTAATTAAGGTCCGTTTCAAGAATCTGGGAGCATTTAAGTTGGGTGCATAAATATTTAGAATCGAAATGTCTTCTTGTATTTTTCCTTTGACCAATGTGGAGTGTCCATCTTTGTCTTTTTTGACTTTAATTGCTTTAAATCCACTTGCATCTGAAAATAAGATTGCAACTCCTCTTTTCTTCTGAATTCCATTTGCCTGAAAAATTGTCTTCCAACCCTTAACTCTGAGTTTTAATTTGTCTTTTGAGGATAGGTGTGTTTCCTGCAGACAGCAAATGGATGGCTTATGTTTTTTAATTCAATCAGCCAATGGGGATTGCCTCACTCTATGCCTCTTCAGTGGGGATTTCAAGCCATTAACGTTTATTGAAATGGTAGCATTCTATTTATCTTATTTTGTGAAAGACCATTGCTTAGTTTTATCTTTTGCTTTGCTGTGGAAGCTATTGGCCTGGGGAAAGACTTTATGAAGAAGACTTCCATGGCAACTGCAACAACAAAAATAAACAAATGGGACTTAATTTAACTGAAAAGCTTCTATACAGCTAAGAAGGAGGCAACAACCCTAGCAAATAGACAACTTACATAATGGGAAAGGATATTTTTCATTTTGAATCAGACAAAAGCTTGATAACTAGGATCTATAGAGAATTCAAATTAATATACAGGAGAAAAGCCAACAAATCCATATATCAATGGGCAAGAGACATGAATAGAACCTTCTCTAAAAAAGACAGATGAATGGCTAGCAAACATGAAAAAATGCTCATTGTCCCTAATTGTTAGAAAAATGCGAATCAAAACCACCCTGAGATATCATCTAACCCCAGAAAGAATGGCCCACATCACAAAATCTCAAATCTGCAGATGGTGGCGTGGATGTGGAGAGAAAGTAACACTTTTATACTTCCGGTGGGACTGCAAACTAATACAACCTTTTTGGAAGGAAGTATGGAGAACCCTCAAAGAACTCAAGCTAGACCTCACATTTGATCCTGCAATCCCATTACTAGGCATATACCCAGAAGGCAAAAAATCCTTTTACCATAAAGACACTTGTACTGGACTATTTGTCGCAGCTCAATTTACAATCACCAAAATGTGGAAACAGCTTAAATGCCCACCAACCCAGGAATGGATTAACAAGCTGTGGCATATGTATACCACTGAATACTATTCAGTCATTAAAAAAGATGGAGACTTTACATCCTTTGTATTAACCCAGATGGAAGTGGAACACATTATTCATAGTAAAGTTTCATAAGAATGGAGAAGCATGAATCCTATGTACTCAAACTTTATATGAAGACAATTAGTGACCTGGTACTCAGTGGGGGGTGGAGGAAGGGGAGAGCAGAGACAAAGAGAGAAGGAGGGAGGACATGGGGGAAAGAAATAGCAAAGAGAGGGATTGAAGGAGGAGGATGAGGGTCGTGGTGTGGGACACACCTTTTGGGGGCAAGACACAATTATAAGAAGGACTTTACCTAACAAATGCATCAGTGTAACCTGGTTTCTTTTATCCTCAATGAATTTCCAACAATACAAAAAAATTAAAAAAACAACCCTATGACTATGGAGAAATGGGATTCCCTAAACTGGAAGATAAAAAAGGAAGCTTCTTAAATATTGAAGCTGGTTTCTTAAGGATGTAATATTTGGGAATGGGAGGTTAAATGGATAGAGAGAGAAAATAAGAGTAAAATGGACCAAGATATTATGGGACTGGATATCATGCACAGGAAGTAAAAAGGAAGTTGGGCAAGATCCGTAATGGAATAATAATAATAAAAAAAACGAGACAAGTAAAATAAAAACTTCTGAGTCTCTGGAAAACCTGTTACCAGCTTTCCCCTATTCTTTTTACTTGTACAAAGTTTTGAAGGACTCCAGGTAAGGGAAATGGCACAGACAGAGGCATGGATGTGTGACAATGTCCTAGGGAAAGATGCAGAAACTATACCGAGCTATGCTCAATTTTGTAATCATGTTTTGCTTTCTACCACTTTTGTGCCTTTTCACATGCAGACCTACAACACCAGGCTAGAAAGAATAAAATGGTCTCTCCTTTGTTTTTACTAGACATTTATGTTGGCTAAACAATGATTATGCTGTATTATAATAATTCCAATGCATGTGTGTCTTCCAATCAAGGGTATGGGCCTTTCATCTTTGTAAAGATAGAAATTATCATAATTTATCATGATAGTTTTCAATAAGTTAAGTGAATATATAAAAGATAGGTTGAGGCCAAATGGTAGAATGTCTTCAATGTCAAGTGAATGAAGCTTAGATTTTATTTTGTGCATACATCTTTCAGGATATGCTGAATGGTGAATAGGTTATGGTGCAGTAATAAGCACTCTCCAAATTTCAGTAACTTAACTCAAATCTTTCCTGCTCATACCACATGTCCACTGAAGGTTACAGAAGAGCTCCTCATCATCACTCAGGCATCCTGGCCAAGGGAGGCTTTATCCTGATGCATGCTTCTCACGATCACTGCAGCAGTATGGCCAATCACAGGCTGCTTTTTAAAGATTTTGCCCTTTGTCACTTCCAATCATGTTGTATAGACCAAAGCAATTCACAACGACCAGGCCTACTTTCAAAGGGGATGGGAAAGCACAATCCTATTCTGGAAGATCAAGGGCCAGAATTATTAGGTTAGTGATACTAATGACAGCTTCAGCAGGGAACAAGGAGTCATACAAGGTTCCTTTACAAACAGAAAACCAGAAACATATGGTTGAGAATACAGATAAAGAGTGAGAGAGAGCATAGATTATCTGAAATTGGGTGCCTGGGGAAAGCAAGCTGGGAGACACATTGGACTAAAAGAGAGCTAGAAGTTTAGGGATCTTTTAGCAGTCCTGGCATTGAACTGTGCCTTCACATTAAGCAATATACTTATTCTGGCTTCGCTTCAGTACCTCCAAGGGGAAAAGAGATACAGCGATAGTAATGCATCCTGCCTTTCTGTTAGTCTGAGGGTTAATGAAAGTTGGGGGATGAGGCATTTAACTCCCTGTTTTCTATTCAATTCTGGAGAGAACTGCCTTTCAAACAAAAAAGACCCTTTTTCTTTGAACCCACAGTACATTTCCACCATGACAAATTTTGCCAAGCTCACCAAAATTTGAGCTAAGCCTGAATAATAAGTTGATCATTTATTTTATGAATTGGATGCACATCCTGCCGGGTTTTCCAAGTGGATATGACAACAGAATCCCTCATCTATAATATTCATCCACAGCTCTCATCTATAGCTCTCTTGTTTGTTCTGAAGATAATATATTGGTTGTGTCTCTTTCGATGGCATTCCTTTCCATGCTTCTCAGATGAGCAAGAGTTACTGCTGTTTTCCCCAGGAGGCCTAAAATGACTGCATTTTTACACGTGTTATTTACTGTATATATTCTAATATCAAAATGGTCAATTCATTTATAATCTTTTTAACATGCCTTAGAGAATAAAGGGTCTGTTAGTATGTTTTGTTTGTATGAGGAGTTTTTTTCTTTTTTGCATGCAGTTTGGCTTTACCACTCATTAATTGATCTTATGCCCGTGAATAGTTAACATTAATTATGCACAATTAGCATATGATAATGTATGACACACATTTCAAGCAAATATTAGACAGCATAATTATACTGAATATTATTGCGTTCAGCTATGTAGGTCCACAAAATATGATGGATGGTGTGTTCATCTCTGTTGAATTCATTTACCTGGCCTAAAGTGATGACTGAAGAAATGAACACAGTAGAAAATAAATACACATAAGTCAAGTACTGTTAAGCACTAAAGAGTGTTTCCAAGTAGCAAGAGCTGGAGGTCAACTGACCAGTTCTCTTGTTTTTAGCTGGACCATTATTTTAGATGCACATTGTAGGATTTTAGAACTCAGATTTGAAATCCTTCAGAATTTAATGGCTATCTTATGCAAAGTGCTCTGACAGGTAAAATGATTCCTTTTTAAACATAATTCATCTCTGTTCTGCAGGCCTCTTGTGGAGAACAAAACATCAATGGATTGTAACAAACAACTATCTTTGGCATGGGCAGAATTTAAGGGGCTTACGATGGGAAGGCCTATGACATGGTGCCAGTGGTCCAAAAGTACCAGAGGAAATGAAGTGAGAGAAGTAAGGCTTGGAGAAATCATTTCACCTGCTAGAATTATTCCATAAACAATAGTTTACCTGTCTTTTCACATCATAGCATTCAAGGGTTCTATTCAAGTAAGATAAGATAAATGAATAGGCCATGATGGAGCTTTGACTTTCTAGTTAAGAGTCAGTATTTGCAAAGTCTAATGGCCTCACAAAAATGAGGCTTTCTATCAAAATAATCACAAAAGCCCCCAGTAAAGCTACCCTCATGTTTTCCAGGTTGTAAGCATAGAGATTTACTATATTCCGGGTTGTCACACAAGCCAATTTTGTACCTGGACCTGACCCAGCTGTACGGCTGGGAAAGGCACATTCTGCTCTTCACTTATTCCTTTCCTTTGTGTCCTCATGTTAACTTTTGAGGATCTCATTTTGAGAGCTCTTGGTGGATTTCTATTTTGAGAACCTAGTTTAGCCATTATGATTAGTCCCCAGTTTGTCTGGACTCCTCTCAGGCATTCAAAACGTTCCAAAGATCCTAAACAAGGACTTCTCAAAAATTTCCACTGAAATATCCCTGATGGCAGAAGAAAGTCAACTTACCTTTGGGGAGCTGGGGCTCCAACTCAAAATGGCATATATCTTTGACATATTTTCTTTAGCTATAACATTCTACACACATTTTGTATTTCTTCACATAACACACTTGAATTGTTTTTATTTAATAAAAAACCTTAATATTTGAAATTGCTTATCACTGAGCAAAATTGGTGAGCCAGGAAGACACACTGAGCCTATAGCACTGAACATTCCCCAGTACGCTGGTAGGTGCTCCGTGGGGTCCCTCAGAATGGAGGCCTCATCTGTTTTGCAGGAAATCTTTTGATAAGACAGGCTAAACTAATTATTAAATGTTTGCTATTACAATGTGCGAAGCAAGTGTTCATCAATAGGGAACAGGTAAAATTTTCATTATGCTACATCTAGACACTGAATGCACACAACTATTCACAAGGATACTCAAAGATAACCATGACGCAGTGCTGGGGGTGAAGCCGTGGAATGGCATTACCGTGTAATCCCATCGAGATGCTCCTAATTACAGAAAACATTTTAGAAACTTTGTACGGAGTTAGATCTGGGAAAATTTTGCTTTCCACAGGAATGCATTAATTTCTTTGTGTACCAAGTATGGATTACTACAAATCTAAAAGAACCAATATAATTCTCCTTTGGGAAAAAAAAAAACCAAAAACCTTTGCACATATTTCACCGGTGGTAAAACTAAACAGATAAAAACAAACTCTGTTTATTCCATTTTTTTAGCAGGAGATTTATATAATCATAATGCCAGAAGGAAAGATAGATTCTAGTTTCTGTGTGAAGGAAGAGTTTTTTCTGTAGTACTCCTGATGAATGGCTACGTGGACTCATTTGGAATAATTCCACCTAAGTCTTGGCACAATTTGTGGTGGAACACTTAGGGCATGTAGAAGAGAACCAAACAGGAAACAGAAGTAGCCTACATGCCTGCAGTCTGGAGACAACCTAGGAGTCCTTTCTCAGGTCCAGCTGAATCTGGCTCTGCTTCCCAGTGGCCCTGGTTCTTTGTTCTAAAGATGCCTTTCTGAGAACGCATCCGCTCCCTCTTCTGGGAAAAGCCTCAGGGAAAGGCAACTTTCACATTTCTCTTTAATCTTCTCTCTATTAAGCAGAAGGGTTACCGTCAAATATTCCTCAAAGCACACAGTTTCCTTTGGAAGCTTAGAAATTTGACACTACTCATTGTAAACCTGCTCCCAATGATTGTAACCTTCTAAATTAGGTGAGAGTGTCACAGAGAACACTGATTGTCACCTTGTATCTGGAGAAGAACGCAAAATGAGAAAATTTTTGGAAGTCTTACATTTTAGCACAAAGCTTGTTGTCCATTTCATATTGACCTGTATATTATGCCTATAGTTTTTATTTAAAATTACCTATCAACACGGATGGTTCAGAAAGCCCCACCGTGCTTATGGCTCTGAATATTCCCTAACAGGCTGCTGTGATACTAAACTAAATGGTGTGCTGTCAGGAGCAGTTGCCACAGAATTTTGGCTATGTTGTTAAAAGTTCGCCAAGCACAAATGTCATTTTCCCAAACATTCAGTCTTTCGATAAATATTTATTCTCTACTCTACAAGAGAACTGGCAATCTCAGTGCCTCCCTTACAGAAGTTATTGTCAAGGAAGTGATACAGACAAGGAAGCAGGTAGTGACTTACAAGGCAGTGAGAGACACTGTGACAGGGGTCACCTGATAGGTGTTTGGAGCTCATAGGAAGCTTCCTGAGTAGAGTTGAAGGACCAGTAAGAATTAGCTAGATTATTAAAAGGTCACGGGAGTCATGTTCAAGGGTGTTCTAGGTATAGAACTGCAACAGTGCACTCCTGGGGCAAAAAAAAGTATTCAAGGAACTGAAGGAAGTTGAGTATGGTAAGCAAGGAGGTTGAAGTGAGGAATGTTAAGATTTGCTGTGTGAGAGGATAGCTGGAGCTGATCATGAGGGATCTTGAGAAACTGGGTAAAGCGTTTAGACTTTGTTCTAAAGATCAATCCAATAGGGGTGTTCAACCTGAAGCCTGCAGGCCACATGTAAATTAGGTGAGCACTGTTTTGCTTATCTGTGGTGTCAGGTATCTTGAAAATTATGCATGGACCTTTTTTGGGCTCATCAGCTTTTATTAGCGTTTGTGTATTTAACATGCAGCCAAAGACAACTTTTCTTTTTCTAATATGCAGAAGAAAAGAGAAAAGGTTGGACACCCCTCAAAAACAAACAAACAAAAAAGACCAAAAAACTTTTAAGTCAAGGCACAGATTAGAGGAAGTTCACCAGGCTGGAGGCAAGGGGGCCAGCCTTGGATTGTCTGAGTTCCAGTTTTCTCATTTGTGAAATGAGGACCTTAGCACTTATCTTAAGGATTGTTGTGGGATTTAAGTGGGATATTAGAAATAAATAAGCTAAACCGGTCTGGCATATGTGTTAGGAGTCTTACACTATCTCTTGGCCTCTCACAAGTCTAGGGTATTGGATAATATTTTTAATTGTATATGATTTATTTTATAACATGTTGATGTTTGACTTGATATTGAATTACTGAGTGACTCTTTACGGTTAGAGGCTCACATATTCATATGTCCACACAATGAATGATTGTGCCTCTCTGTGGAAGGCACTCAGTGTTCTTACACAAGGTACTGGACTTGTGGTCAGCTTCCATGAATATTGGAAGCAACAACACCGGATGTTTTTTCTTAGTCTTTTGTACTCTTAACTAAGCAAATGTGTTACTTTCTCAAATTTAATGTTCATTTTAGATTTTGCATATTTTGTTTTAAAATTGCTCAATGGCTGCTAATAAATTAAATTATATCCTTGGTAGAATGGAGAAAAGGGAAAGGAAAAAAGGATTGAAGGAACCTGGGGTGAGGGAGAGGTGTCTACAGCTAAAGAATGACACTTCTTTTTGGTCTTCTCTTTGTTTTATTCCATCTTCCTTTTCCCTTTCCTTCCCTTCCCTTCCCTTCCTTGCCCTTCCCTTCCCTTCTCTTTTTTTCCCTTCCCTTCCCTTTCCCTTTCCCTGGAAGTTCACAATGCAGTATCAGTCATGTAGGAGACATTTAATAATAATGACGATGAACTGGCAATGATATGCATGTGAAAGACACAAGCTTGGGCTTACTAGTGTAAGGAAAGGCCATCATGGAAAATAAGGGATCACTCAGTTTTTTTCTCATGATCCCAAAACTTCAGCTAAGGAAAACAAAGCATTCCTTTTCTCTGGACTTTAGTATTTTCTTTATCATTTGGTTAAAAAGTAATATTTCTACTTAAAGTTGTCCTAAATATCCTCCTTATCACTCAGTGCTCTAAGTTAGAGCTATTAGAATTTTATTCATTTTGCAAGAGGCTAAATGCTTTGGAAAATACAGGTATCCCCATAAGAAGGGTAGCAATTAGTCTTTTGTATCATATTGGGGCTTATGGATCCCACATGGACAAGAAAACCAAGTACCCCAACTTATTAGATACACCATCGCAGAAGAAGGATCTGAGTAAAAAAGTATCAGAAGTTCTCCCCAGGTGGTTTGGCTAGCTCTGCTGCAGGTGCGGATGGTTCCAGAAAAGGTGCTTGATTCTTTTTCTTTCCATGATCTGACTATTTGTAGCCAACAATTCTAGGGGACCTGCATTTAAATCCTAGGGGATTGATTCTTTTGGCTGGTCTCCAAACTGACCCAGTGGCTACCATGGGCATTCCAGAAAAGTCGCAATGCCATTTCTTCCTTGAATGCACTTATGTAGATGCCACAAGGAACACAGAAATAACAGTTACAAGAGTCAAAAAAATTATTGAATTTGCAGCTAAAGCATAATGCTTATGCTTTAAGGACATAAAATTGATAATAAACCTAAACAGCTCATTCCAATTTATGTAGCAGTGAAAATAAGAAACGGCAAAGAGAACCCAGACTAAAACCTGGGCAGATGCATTAACCAGCCAGCCCAAACTCTCTAATACTTAGGCAAGCTCCAGAGGTAACATCCCAAGCACATTTTAGTTATACCTGAGTATTTGGAATGATACCCAACACTTACTGAGTACCGCAGCAAGCAGTGTATCAAGTTACTCTCAGTTAATTTTCATAACCTGGGTGTTAATATTGTCCTCCTTTTACATATGAGGACATTGGGACGTAGAGTTAAGTAGTTTACCCCAAATTTCAGAGATAACCAATTATATTTGTTTAAGCTACAGGCCGAGTGGCTTAAAAACAGAAATTTATTTTCTCATAGTTCAAGAGGCTAGAAGTCCACGAGCAAGGTGTCAGCAGAGTGGGTTTCTCCAAGGCCCCTCTCCTGAGTTGGCCGTCGTCTCCCTGTATCCTCACAGGGCCTTCCTTCTGTGTGAAAGGGAAGATTTTTTCCTCTCTCCCCAAATCTCTTTTTATAAGGATACTTTAGGATGGGATTAAGATCCACCCTAAGAATCTTATTTTACCTTTATTACCATGTAAAAGGCCCTATCTCCAATCTGGTCACGTTCTGAGGTTCTGGGGTTAGGACTGCAATATATGATTTTTTTTTTTCCCGTGTGTATGTGTGGAGGGGGATTAGCCCATGATGTGATTCTTTTTGATTATTTCACATAAACTCACTATAGATAACATGATCGAGTTACTTCTATATCAGACAATGAAACAGAATCCATGCTAGGTTTCTCAAAACAAGAAATTTGTCACGTGAAGTGAAGAATGATGAGGTTCCCAGATCTGGAAAGGAGGGCTGTGTTTCTTATAAAGCAGCGGCCTGCAGAGCGGAGATTCTGGATTCTGACAGGCTGGGACGCATAGTCTCCGGCCAAAGCTGGAAACAGGTACTTCAAGGGCGGGGCTACAGGAATTTGTGCCTAGCAGCGTGGTTGAATATACATATTTAACAAGTTAGAGGAGGGGTCGTGAATATTTATGAAGGAAGAAACATACATGTGAGCTTCATGCTACTTCTTGGAATCTATGTTCAGAGAATAGCTTCATTAGTATGATCCAAGGGTGGAAGTTTTGGCCTTCTGAGGTCACAAAATGAAGCAGAAGACACGAAACTCTTATTTCGCATCCTCCTTCAAGGGGTCAGAACTGCCCATGGTTGATGGCTTCCTATCAGGAAGGATGCTGGTTGGTTGCTGTGCCAAACTGCAGAAAGGGAAGAACAGCATTCAGGCTGGTTGAAGTCGGCAGTGGCGACAAGTCTTCCTAAAGGCTGGTTCTGTCTGATGTAACCATTAGGGAAGAAAGTCTAATGGTGGTTAATGAGGGAGGGGGTATAATGGGAAGTGTCTGAACTTCTACCTTGTCATGGCCAGGATTTCAGTTTTAGGGTTCATCTGAGGTCCTTTTGGCCAAGAGGGAGTCTGTTCAGTCAGTTGGGGAACTTCAGATTTTATTTTTAGCTCTCTGTCACAGGAAGTGGTTCCCAAGAAAGACAACCGAGAGCTGAACACACGCAGGAAGGTCTTTTCCCCTGGGGCTGTTGGGACCAAGGGAGAAGGGGCCTGGCGTCCCTGGAGCAGCTTGACATTGGGGCCACCCCCTGCATGTGTGTGCTGCAGGCCTGCCCCCCAGGAGCCCGGGCTACTGGGGAAGAGATGGAGCCAGGTAGAAAAGGGGTGCCAAGGAGATGGCAGCTGACTCAGAGAGAAGGAGCAACCCCTCTACCCCCCTGCCAATGCCTGACCCTGGGTGGATCTCCCTCAAAATTGGAGGGCCTGAGCACCCCATAAACATTCCCTAATATAAGGAGCAAAGCAGGGGCAAAGCAAGGCATGACCTGGGAGCTAGGAGCCAGAGACCAACACCACTAACTCAGGTTTACTACGCATGTCTGAACACAGTGCCTAGCACAGCCACTTCTGTGCCTTTTATTGTGTCAGCCTGGGCATCTAACTGGGTTGTTGACTAGTGGTTTGGGGCCCTTCTGACATCGCCAGTTATATTCCTTTAAGAACTGTGGACCAGCAATACCTGAAATGTTTAGACCTGGCTTAAAGCTGGCATGTGGGTGCTTGCTTGCAGAAAACAGAAAAAGCCCCCCAATCTGTGCCCAAGAACTTCGCAACTTTGTTTGGATGTATTTAGCCCAGGATGTCTAAATGAGCAGAAGCTTATAAATATGATGTGCCTGACAGTTGCTTGGTCCACTTACTACCTGTTACCTGCCTTTTGCTTATTTTCTCCCCTCATCTGTACTTTTTGAGAGAGGAACATAGCTTTGCAGAAATCTCCCAGCAGCATCAGGACTGCCCATCAGTATCTGTGGAGTCCTTTGTGAGGAGAGGACGGGAGAAAGGGCGTGCCTATTTCCTCACATCTGGAATCCTCTGCGGCCATGAGCAGAAGAGTGGCGTGGGAGGTCACTTATGTTAAGGGAATCAAAGTGACTTGTTTTATATGCAGAGACTTTTCCAAGACCGGGGCTTGTTTTCACTGCTTAACGTGCTTTGCATTTTCTGCAGTCAGACCCCACTGCATGGCTAATGGCACAAGTTCCAGGAAGCCTGGGGATTGTGCCAGTAGACACCAGAGACACTAACCTTGTCAAAGCAGAAAAAGACGACAGACAGTACAGCAAGACCCTCAGTGTCTAAGCTCCGGAAGCAACTGGAAAGCAGTTTGATGTGGACACACTAGTCCCCCAGCTGGATTGCTCTGAAGGCAGCAGATACCAATCCTCTCTCTTAAAAAAGCAGATCAGCAGAGGACTAGTTCAAGCAATTCAATGAACCAACATATAATATGGCAATTATCCTAGGAGTGGGGGTGAGCAGGTAGCTGGGTGTACAGTCAGGCACACACTAAGCCACCTCTCGTGCCTACACTCCTAAGCATAAAAGATATATTGGAGGGGTAACTGGTAAACCACTTCAAATAAGGTTTGTTCATTAGGTCATATAATTCAGCTGATGGGGGGCTGCCACACACACTGAGTGATATGGCATGCATGAATGGATATTTCTGACCCAAGAAGTATAATGATTTGAAACAGGTGACTCAGTCATCATATGTGCACCTCTTTACTTATTGGCAGCCCAGATACTGCCCAGTCTGTATCTCGAAGGTTCCCTTGTTAACTCTTGCTATCTTCTCTGACTCTATGCTACATTTTGGCAGGGGCTGTTGCTTTATCCCCAGTATCCAGCACTGTGCCTGGCACATATTGCGACAAATTCATCTCTAGGGTGGTCTTTGAGTCTGCACAGAAAATGTTTAAGGTATTTTGCCATCAGCTTCAATGAATACTGTTGTGGAAATTTTTTTCTTTCTTACCAAATGTAATCACAATGTGAATAATTAGCTTTGTTGATTCTATTCTGTCCTAGATTATTTTAGGACTTTAAGTTCAGGGCGTTCCCAGAGCTCTGTGGAGGCCACAGTGCCTTATTCTTTGATTTAGGCCACCTGAGGGTTGTTGGTATTTAAATTGGTGTCAAACCTAGCTGCTCACTGGATTCATTCCTGGAGCTTTAAATACTCCTGATGCCTTGGTCAGGGGATTCTGAAGGACTAGATCTGGGTTCATGGGGACACTGGAGTATTTTAATCTTCCCAGATGAATCTTACGCACAGCCAAGGTTGAGAACCAAAGTGAGACTCTGCATTTATTCAGCCGTGGCTACTTAACATTACTGAGGATGAGTGTCAAGAAACCCAGTCCTTTAATTCCATCTCTTCAATCTCCAGCCAAGGAGAATGTTCCATCCTTCAGGGAAGTCAATGTACTTTTTCATGGTGTTTTTCACAAACACCATGCTTGGCAGGGTGGTAACACGGACTCATACAGCCTGCCTTCTTTTCCTCTCTTTAACGGAAACCCTCTCCCTCTATGCTTTGGGGTTTTCTCCATCCCCCATCCCTAGAATTACCCTAGCTTTAGAGTGGAATATAACCCCTCACTCATCCCTCTCCTGTGGGTTTCCAAAAGCATTTGGCCTTAAAGAGTGTCCTACTAATTACTCTGAGAAAAATGTTATGGAGCAATGCAAACAGGAGTTACCAAGCTTCCAGAAGTTTCCAACAATCTCAGTAGCTCTGATTCCTCCCCTATGCGCTAGTGACTGGAAGCAGGGGCTTGATGAACTTCTTCCTTAATTTTCTTTTTCTTTCTTTCTTTTTTTTTTTTTTTGTAGAGACAGTTTCACTTTATCGCCCTGAGTAGAGTGCCGTGGCGTCACACAGCTCACAGTAACCTCCAACTTCTGGGCTTAGGCGATTCCCTTGTCTCAGCCTCCCAAGTAGCTGAGACTACAGGTGCCCGCCATTCTTCCTTAATTTTCAATTTATCTTCCTCTTAGATGAAGAACACTTCAAGATTCAGCAGCCACCAAAACCTGCTCACCTCTGCCTGTGGAAGCATCCGGGCAGATTCACAGGTGGACCCTGGTCCAAAGTGAGCTGTTGGTCTGAGACTGTCCAGCCCAGATGCCCTAGGATAGATACCTAGATGCCTAGCACAGCCACTTCACTGCCTTTTATTGTGCCAGCCTGGGCATCTAACTCTTCTAAAACATCACCTCTGTGGAAAAAAGTGTTTGAAATTGTGAATGCCTCACATATAAATAAACTTTTTGGAGCTCAACTTATTTGTAAATTGGAGACAGATAATTCTTAATAGCATAAGAATGATCACTTAAGGCTCAAAGGAAATAACTCATAATGTGAATTAATTCATCATTTTAGCCTTAAGTGATTAAAAAAATTAGCAAGAAAAATAAGGTACTGAAAAGTCCCAGAAGGTCTATTACGATTTGTGGTGTTATTGCCTTCTAGCATAAGCTATCACTTACTGTCTAGGCAATTGCTAACGTCTGAGGAGATGCCTAGTCCTCAGAATTACCCTGATTTTGGAATGACAATAGACCCCTTATTGTGAGTCAAACAGATGGTACGTATAATTTAATATTCACAATAACCATGTGAAATAGATTCTATTATTACTTGCATTTTACAGATGGGTAAACTGAGATGCAGAAAAATAACTTTCTTACAGCATCAAGCTCACAAATGTCTATGCTATGGTTTTCAGTGGGTAATTGACCTTTGTGTCAGCCCACTTGACCACATGCAGGCTATGTGAGCTGGTAAAGAATATCAGTTAAGTCATATGTTACACCTAAAGACCAAAAAAAAAAAAAAAAAGGACATCGCCTTGGCCATGGCAGTTCCTTGTGATGACACTGTCAGTGGGAGACATGCTCTTGTTGGAGCGTGTGTGTGTGTGGCATTGCAGTTTACTGGGTATAATCCACATTTTTTCCCCAAATTTTTGAGAGAAAAATAAGCCTGTGCCATTATACATGGGTAATATTGACTACATATCTTTATAGATGTTTTATTTATTTATTTATTTTGAGACAAATTCTCACTTCGTTGCTCTCGGTAGAGTGCTATGATGTCATAGGTCACAGCAACATCCAACTCTTGGGCTCAAGTGATTCTCTTGCCTCAGCCTCCTGAGTAGCTGGGACTATAACTACTATTTTTAGAGATGAGATCTTGCTCTGGCTCAGGCAATCCACCCACCTCGGCCTCCCAGAATGTTAGGATGATAGGCGTGAGCCACCATGCTCAGCCTTTTATAGATGTTTTAAGTTTCTTTATTTATGTTTATGTGTGAAAAATGTAACTCTAGAAAGCAATAATGATGCAAATAAATACCCTGAAATATGGTAATCAGTTTTGTTGAACTAACAACAAACTTGAAACAAAAGCATATTTGGCCAATGCAGAGGGACGTATTTCTTTTTATACACTTTCAGTGGGAGCCAGCAGTCTAGCTGATGTTTTTGCAAAAATTATTAGAAAATCTCTTGGAAAATATCAAAATGGTTTTTATATACCACGTGCTTTAAGTTTTGAATTTGAATTAAAAAATTAAAGCAGAAAGTTTTTTTCCTGAAAGTTTGGGCTAGAAATATGGGTGCACATTATACACTGAAGCACATTATACTAGGTAAATACAGTATGTACTTGGACATTAGGCACATTTCAACTTAAGTGTGCTGAAGATTGGATTTGGAACTCCTGGCTTATCTGATTTCCCTAACACTAGTCTTGCTTGAGCCTGAGGGCCATGTTAGAAAAACCCCTAGAATTTCTCATGGTCTTGAAAACAACTGGTTATTTGTATTTTGGTCTTTATAAAATGTTGTGAATCTTTTAAGAAAAAGACGATCCCTTTTAAGAAAAAGATACTCAGAACTCTAACATGAGCAAGAATCATATTTTGGATGTATTGGCAATTTTACCCTAAATGAATTGCTAATAAATACTTTATTAAGTATCCTGAATGATAAATGTTAGTCCTTAGTTTTCAGAGTAGTTTTTATTATTTGTTAAAATTTAGCTGTGCCTCTTTGAGGAAGAGGTTGTTATTTTTCCATGGCCTCAGAGTAATAGGGTAATCACTGGTCTATTAAAATAAGTTTCATTAACTTGTGTAGTTTTTCCAGGAAATCAAAGAAGGAAGCATAAGACACACCATAGTGTGAATGAAATATATTAGGGAACAAGGAGTCATGGATTCAAATTTCTACACTGCTAATATTGATAGCTCTAAATTTAAACCACGGTTCTATAATCTACAGTCTCTGAAAACAATAAGCACTTCCATAACCCTTTTGTTGGCCAACCTCAACCCAAGTGGTGTTATTTGTGGTCCTTTAAAACTCCTTTTTGTGTGACCATCCATGCATTTTAGTGCAGAAATTTTAATGTGTTTGATTATTGAGTAGTGCAAAGGCCCAGCTATGGATGTCATAATATAGACAGTATGCATGGAGTATTAACTTTTCAAAAATGAAAAAAATTCTAAATTCTGACAAATGCTAAACTCTAAAATTAGGCTTTGGATATAGGATTTCATAAAAGATTCAAACATTTTTCAAAAAAAAGAGCATTTGACTAACATGTAAACTTTGGCAAAACCTATCACTTAGTTTGCTTTTTAAAATTCGTCCATTCATGTATTGATTCATTTAATTACCAAGTATTTGTTGAGTGCTAAGACTGAAGATACAATTGTGATTAAAACTAGAAACAGTTTAAAGGGGAAGGCGAAATATTAAATTGTTACTCAAATGAACACACACAGACAAATTAAGTACTCTAAAGGTTTTTGATGTCACCAAGAGTACAAAATACATGTTTTAAAATACTTTTAAACTGTAATGGAATCAAGTCGCCATGGTGGCAGAGCTATAAGATTCCTTCAGTTCCTCAGTGTAAATGCATATGAAACAACGACATATTTGGCAGCTCAGAACATGAAAATGTGAGGCAGTTCATGAAAAAGCAATTTGCTTGAAAGAAAGGGGGCATTGAGGTTAAAGACAATATACTGAATCCTACTGGCATGGTTGAAATTTGGAGTATGGTTTATTTAAAAATATAGATGAAAGAGGAAAAGAAATAACTTGTTTAACCCTGGCAACAGTCCTATGAAGTAAGTGATATTATTATTGCCATTTTACAGATAAAATAATTGAGGCAAAGAGAGGTTACATAATTTGCCTAAGCTGCATAACTAATGCATATAAGTGGCCAAGTCCTTAACTGAACACTGTACTTTCCCTGAATGCTAACTGTGCTTGAAAATGTGGAATATTTTTAAGGGAACTGAAATGGGGGACACAGGGTGGTATACTGGAAAGGACTCTGGGTTTGCAGGCTATAGAACTGGGTTTAAGTTCTGATTTTATTAGTTATATGATCTTGATCCTTACAAAATGTATAATTACTGCTTCTCAGGGTGACTGTTAAGGCTGAATTTATACCCACTAGATTGGAAACATTATCAAAGTCTGAAAATAGGGTGGTGCCCATAGCTTAGTGGGTAGGGCTCCATCCACATACACCCAGGCTGGCGGGTTCAAACCCAGCCTGGGCCAGTTAAACAAAAAGGACAACTGCAACAACAACAACAACAACAACAAAAAAAAATAGCCAGGCATTGTGGTTGGTGCCTGTAGTCCCAGCTACTTGGGAGGCTGAGGCAAGAGAATCGCTTAAGCCCAAGAGTTTGAGGTTGCTGAGAGCTGTGATGCCATGGCATTCTACTGAGGGGGACATAGTGAGACTCTGTCTCAAAAAAAAGATAGTCTGAAAATAATGTATTGAAAAGATATAGGATAATGGAAATGCTCCTCGTACACTATTGGTGGGAGTGTGAATTGGTACCACTTTGGAAAATAGTTCAGTATTATCTTGTTAAACTGAATATGCATTTACCCCAGGGCACAGAAATTTTATACCTAGAAAAAGTTGTGCATATATAGAACAGTATGTATGCATAAGAATGTTATTTGTGCCATTATTTGTAATAGCCCCATACTGGAAAGAAGCCAAATGTCTTCTATCCAGGAAAAGGGATACATCAGTAGAGGAATATTCACATTATGAATATAATAAAAGTGAATGAACTTCAGCTATGATTGACAATGTGATTGAATCTTAAATCTGTTTACATGTAGTTATACAGTTCTCCCAGCACCACTTACTGAATAGGGATTCTTTTCCCCAGGGTATTCTTTTTGGTTTATCAAAGATCACATGGTGATAAGAGACTGGTTTCATCTCTAGGCTTTCTATCTGTTCTACATATCTATGTCTCTATTTTTGTGCCAATACCATGCTGTTTTGATAACTGTGGACTTGTAATATAACCTGAAGTCTAGTAGAGTGATGCTTCTGGATTTGTTTTTATTACTAAGAATTGCCTTGGCTATATGGTTTCTTTTCTGGTTTCATATAGGATGAAGAACTATTTTTTAAGTTCTTCAAAGTATGATATTGGTATTTTAATGGGGATTGCATTAAAACTATTGATTGTTTTGGGGAGTATAGATGTTTTAACAATGTTGATTTTTCCCAGTCAAAAGCCTGGTATATTTTTCCACTTGTTAAAGTCGTCTGCTATTTCTTTTCTTACGATTTCATAATTCTCTTTGTGGAGTTCTTTACCTTCTCTGAAACTGGACCCACACTTTTTATCACTTATAAAAATTGACTCAGAATGGATAAAAGATTTAAATCTGAGATGCCATATGATAAAAATCCTATAAAAAAGTGTGGGAAAAACTCTTAAATGATACTGGCCTGGGGAAAGATTTTATGAAGACCCCATTGGAAATCACAACAACAATAAAAATAAATATATGAGACTTAATTAAGCTAAAAAGTATTTGCATAGCCAAGGACACAACAATTAAAGCAAACAGACAACCTTCAGAATGGAAAAGGTATTTGCTTGTTATGAATCTGACAAAGGCTTGATAACTAGAATTTATAGAGAACTCAAATTAATTAACAAAAAAAGAGCAAACTATCATTGGGCAAGAAACACGAACAGAAACTTCTCTGAAGAAGCCAGATGAAGGGCCAACAAACATATGAGAAAATGTTCATCATGTCTAATCATCAGAGAAATGCAAATCAAAACCACGCTGAGATATCACCTAACCCCAGTGAGAATGGCCCACATTACAAAGTCCGAAAGCTACTAGTGCTGGAGTGGATGTGGAAAGAAGGGGAACACTTACACTGTTAGTGGGATTGCCAGCTAATACAGCGTCTCTGGAAAGAAGTATGGAGAATCCTCAAAGAACTCAAAATAGACTTTCCATTTGATCCTACAGTCCCATTAGTAGGCATCTACCCAGAGGCAAAAAAAATCATTTTATGATAAGGATATTTGCACTAGATTGTTTTTCACAGCTCAATTTGCAGTCACCAGGATGTAGAAACCACCCAAGTGTCCATCAACCCATGAATGGATTAATAAACTGTTGTATATGTATACCATGGAATACTATTCAGTCATAAAAAAGATACTGTACATCTTTTGTATAAACCTCCATAGAGTTGGAGAACATTCTCTTTAGTAAAGTATCACGAGAATGGAAAAGCAAGTATCCAACGTACTCAATACTAATATTAAGCCAGCAGATGAGCTAATATAGGCCCGCACAAGAAAAAAACTCAATTTACTCAAGTTGAGGGGTTGGGGGAGAAAAAAGAGGGTTGAAGGGAGGAGGAAGTAGGATCAGCAGGTTCTCACCTAATGGGCACAATGGAAAGGTATGTGGCCCATCTCCTGGGTGAGGGGCACAACTACAAGAGGGACCTTACCTCAAATATGAAAACATTGTAACCTAATCCCTCACATTAATCTGTACCATTAATTTGTACACTCACATTAATCTGAAATAAAAACGAATATAAACTGACATATAAAAAAGTAATGAAAGTAAAGTTACCGAATACGAAGAAAAAATTTTTTAAGTCTGTTAAATGAAAAAGAGCAAGTCTCAGGAGAATACATATAGTGTGATTCCATTTTTATAGAGAAATGAAACAAGCAATTTAGAAGTAGGACCATGGGAGGTCAAATTATTTTTGAACAGCAGGGTAATGATAAAATCAAAGTTCAGAATGTAGTTACTTCTATGTGAGGGGGAGTTTAGACAGGTGTGGGAAGAGTTTTAACATTATCAGTGCTGTCCTAGCTCCTACATTGGGTCACAGATGTCACATTAAAAGGAATTTATGTTATGTATAATCTTTTTGTAAGCGTGACACGGTGCTCTTTAAAATGCCCTATTTAATACAACTGTAAGTTTTCTGAGGATTTCGTCTGTGCCACCCATCCCCAGCCTCTTGTCCTGACACACACGTAGATGCCCAGGAAAGATTTATCAAACAGAGTGATAATAGTTGGCTAAAAAGAAAATAAAAACATACAGCATTCATAAAGTACTTTGCAAATGAAAAATGCTATACAAACACTAGGTATTATTATTAAAAGAAAAATTTACTCTAACATTGTTTAGGTCTCACTCCCCCCACCACAAAATTACTTTAATTAATGTTTTTCTCAAGGAAATGCTTGTCAACACTTTCCCTTGTGAATGCATAATGCATGGGATCTGTGTCCCCAAGCCCACTAGTTTCTGACAGAACACCAAAGTTAAGAGTTCATTTACACATGTTTCTTCTTCAGGTTTTCAGAGCGATTGTTTTCTTTAGTCATAGTTGGGGGTGGTCACAACACAAGGAATACTTGTCAGTCAGAAAATACTGAAAATGATGGGAAGAAAAGAAACAGGCACTCCTCTTCAAAAACACTTTTCTACATTCCTACGGGAAAAACCCAAGGTGGCTGTTCTCGCTATCAATACTTTTAGAGACAAAGAGGCAAAATATACATGTGCAGCATGCAAAGGTGAATACCGTGTGTTTACCGCTTGCGGTCTGTGCTGAAACTTTGTCTGCCACCCACTACTGCAAACCAGTGGCAGAAGACAGCCCCGAATCTTTGCACTCATGGCCGGCTCTACTGTGTGTCGTTAGTCTGTATCTTGTCCTTAGATTTTAAATATATTTTCAATTTGATCTCTTCATTTTTGACAATCACTTTTCTCGTGCAACTAGTCATCATGCCATCCTCAGGAAGAAAGAGGAAAAACTAGGAGAAAATCCATTGTATAATTAGCAAACCACAATTAGAGTTAGTGGCATGTGTGCCTTTCAAAATACTCTTCCCGTATTTTCCTTCCTCAAAACAGAGGCAGCTCTAAAGTGCGGTTATGAGTCTGTTTACACCACCCAGATATCAAATTGACTTGCTAATGGTAACTCTTACTTGGTATCCATGGGTTACTGTGTCATGTGATTTGACATCAAGTACAGACAGTGCTGATTAGGAGCATCCAGCTCTGTCCATCTCCGTGCATCACTGAACCATCTGGTCATTTATTCACTAATAAGCCCCTAATGGCCCAAATATTCACCGGCCTGTCATTGTGACATGGCATAAAATGCCTACATCTTTCAACTCGCTTTGACATGTTGCTTGTTTCACATCAAAACCCGTCATTTACAGGAAAAGAGCTCAGAGGGGTAAAAACTTGACCTAATCTACAGTGTTAACACAAAGACAGAGGCTTGGTTATCTAGTAGCTGACTGAAAGCATGTAAATGGGCAGGAATTCATTTTGTACATTTTTTTTCCATTCTCATTTTACAACATTCTTTAAGTTTGGTATCATCCCTAATATGGGATTTTATGTGGGCTCTGCGTTGAAGTATCTATCCTGTATCTGTTTAAATAGTAAAGAGTGCTTTAAAAGGAAAGGCTTCCTGGAGACATGGGGCTTGCCTGTTTACATTTAAATGTGTCTGAAAAAAAAAATACAATATGGATCCAAAGAGCAGCTCTTTGCAATTCTCAGAAGACTCTTTACGGTTTGTTATTTTAACCCTCTCTCATTCTCTATTCTTTTTTTCTTGCCCAAATTGCTTTCTCCTCACTATTATATCTGTATATCATAAAAATTTGAGATTATCCGTGCTTGGGGCATTTGATGTTATCACCAGAGTAATAGTGAAAAGTTGAGATCTCTGCTTTCAATTAGAACCATTAAGAAAGAGATCCCAAAACCCTGCAGATAGTCACATTGGCACAAACAGAATTAAAATAATGAAGATCAGAAGGAAATTGGAGAGGGAAATGCAGCATTCTATCACATTCTGTGCTGTTGAAATCTTGCTTCGTAAGTGGAATTAAAACATCTTGTAACTGAGACTCATTAGCTGGTTTTAGGTGGTTTGTATTTTACAGACATTACCAAAATGGACATTTTTCTTAAAAAAAAAAAAATCTCCCTATTCCATGTGTTCCCTTTTATCTTCCTTTAAAATTTTTCTTTTTCCTAAAAATCACATGCTGGCATAATTTAGGTTTAGATCATCATTTTCCTCTTGTCTTCCCCTACAGTTCACCAGTTCCCACCTCCTCCTCCAGATCAGCAGCCGAGAGCACATAAGCACCTTTCTGAGGATTTCTTTTAACTCACACCCAGAGACCTGTGAAAACGGATGGAAACCCAACAAAGAGAGGGTCATGGTGGATCCAGGGCTTTCCAATATGGCATAAAAGGAGGCAGAGCACATGAGTTTCTTTGCAGCTGGCTGATTCTTTGTGGGTGTGGTGGAGCCTGGATGCAGTGCTGTGGGTCTGGTGAGGCCTGTTTGTGGGTCAGCTCACACCCCTGCAGGAATGTCTGACCTAGGGTGGGACCCTTTTGCTCCTCTCCGCTTCCAGTGGGATGAAGCTAGAACTGGACCCTCCTTCAAAGGATGATGGGCTCCTCTGAAGAAGGAGCCTCTTTTGGAGAGTGAACCAGAGGTAAAGGTCATCGTGTAACTGACCAGGTACTCTCCCACTTTGCTTTTCTGATTTATTGATGTTAAACCTTTTTTAAAAGAGCAGCCCCTTGCTTCCATGCTGCCTCAATAGCAGCTTTATAAATTTTAATGTTTATATTTTAAAAAAGCCTTCATGAGTATGTTGGTCATTAATGTCTTCTTCCTCTGTGCCTACTCATTCTCCATTTTTAGGTACACGAATGTATCAGATACTAGTCTTTATCATTCCATGGGGCTGCATCAAATCCTGCCTCCTCTCTACGTGGTGACACTAAATCACACAAACTGAAGGAAAATGCAAGAAGTCCCTGGTTTCTTTGAGATCTGGTATTCCTGATTTCCAGGATCTTCCTCGTTTAAAATATTCCACTCTATTGCGCTATCTTGGTCTGTTTTGTATTGCTATAAAGGAATACCTGAGGATGGGTAATTGATAAGGAAAAACGACTTCTTGGGCTCCCAGTTCTGCTGTCTGGAAGACTGGGCATCTGGTGGGGGCCTCAGGCTGCTTCCACATATGACAGAATGTGAGGGGGGGGTCAGTGTGTGCAGAGATCACAGGGTGAGAAGGAAGCAAGAGAGCAAGAACGAAGTGTCTCATCCCCCACCTCCTGCCCCAGGGTGGATGTTGATCTTCTTAGCAGGGAGCTGCCCAAGATCTAAAGACCTCCCATTAGACTCCACCCCAACATTGGGGAACAGACTTCAACATGAGATTTGGAAGGGACACACATCTAAACTATAGCATGCCGTTAATCAGCCTTGAATAACCACAACCATATAACTTAATAGTTTGTTATGAAACTTACACTTATTTTTTTCACCCAATTCAGTTAACGGACACAAGTTGAACATAAGGAAATGTTTTAGACAACAGGAATGTAAAGATGATTAAACTATCACCCCAGTCTTTAGGGAGCTTGAAGTTCTTTAAGAACATAGGATTTTGGAGCAGGAGGACAGAAACCAGCAAATGAAGGCATCGCCAAGGCTTTGCCATACTAAATAAAAGAGAAAGAGAGAAAAGTTGGAGGTATTGTAGAAATACAGGTGAGAGGGTGGGGTGCCTATGTTTTCTTGGACCTTCCTTCTTCTCTTTGAATAAAGACCTAAATAACCCACTTAGTCAGCCCTTTACTCCTCCCTCCTTATACCCCCGTCTCTAAGCATCAGTAGGGGAAAAGTGCCACCAAAGTATAATAAGTACTTCAGGAACAAAAGAGAGACAGAAATGGAAAAAAAGAGAAAGATAGAGGGGACAAGAGAAGAAAAAGAGGAGGAGGAGGAAATCTTGGTCCCTAACTAAAGGAGGAGGAAGAAAACAGCTACAGCAACAGCAAAGAAGAGGAAGAGGAAGAGGGAGGGAAACTCTTGTGGGAGTCTCAAGGCCTCTGTACCCCAAAACCTCTAAATTAAATGCCTAAAAGTCCACAACTTTGTACAATAATCGGTGACTTTTCCACCAAGGGCTCATTGCCCAGTCTTGTGCTGTGTTCACCAGGATAGGAAGGTTTGGCACAGAAAACCCTCCATGCCCTCCTGTCTCATGCTGTGTACACTTTTGCCTCTCCCTAGCCTTTTTAAATATACGTCATTGTCTTCATCTGTCTTTTTTAATGGCTTTTCTGTATATCCCCTCTGTATTTCCTCTATGATGTGTCTCCCATGCTTCCTGAGAAGGGTCGGGTGGGAGGGTTTGGTGCCATCAGCAGTGGTTTTGTCCTTGGCGCTGTTTTCTCAACCAAGGGAAAGGGCAAGAGAGCCATTCATCTCTGTAATTCCAAGATTTTAAAAAGACTGCTAAGGTTGTGAAAATTATTAATAGATGCACTACTGGATTGTTATTCTTGATGCATAAGATAATACATAACTGGGAGGTGGGAGACAAGTTTTTGTTCTGCCATCTTCTAAGTGTACGATTGTAACAGGTTGACCATGGGTTCTTACATTGGACTTTCTGGGCACTTGGAGAACAATTAACATAACACTAATGTGACACCTGTATTTCATTTCAAAAAACCTTATGTAAACAGGTAAGCTGAAATCATGAGTATAGTTAATAAGGTTTTCTACATAACCCCAAATACCATTTCTTTCTTTTTATCATGGTAAATATATGTAACATAAAATTTAAACCATTTTTAAGTGTAAAAATACAGTGGTTTTAATGACATTTAAAATGTTGTGTGATCATTACCACTACCCATTTATAGAACTTTTTCATCACCCCAGACAGAAACCCTGTACTCCTTAAGTCATTCCCCATTCTCCTCTCCCCTTGCTTTTAGTAACCTCAGATCTCCTTAGTCTCCTCTGGTCTCTATGAATTTGCCTATTTTAGAGATTTCGTATAAGTGGAATCATACAATATTCATACTTAGTGTCTGTCTTATTTCACTCAGCATAATGTTTTCATTTCATACGTGCTGTAGCATGGATCAGAACTTCATTCCTTTTTAATTTTTAGCTAAATAATCTTCCATTGTATTTGCCTATCACATTTGCTTATCCACTCATCTGCTCATGGAAACTTGGGTTGTTTCCATCCAATTTTTTAAAGTTTGATTGTACTGTATCAAGTCATGCTAATCAAAACTTGGGAGAAAATTAATTAATTTAATTTAGGAGGGGAGTATAGACTGACACTGACACATTCGAGTGCTGGTGATAGACCTGGGTCCAGGTCCCAATTCTGCCATTTGTTAGTGATTCCTACCTTTCCTGACAAGTCAGCGTCACTTCTCTGAACCTTCATTTCTTTTAATTTTATTTTTTTTAATTAAATTATAGCTATGTACGTTAATGCAATTATGGGGTACAATGTGCTGGTTTTATGTACAATTTGAAATGCTTTCATGAAACTGGTTAACATAGCCTTCACTGCACTAAGTGTAGAATATAAATGCCTTCATTTCTTTATCTTTAAAATGGGAATAGTACCTATTTTACTTGAGTCTTGATAATATTAAACATAATAATGCTATGCACTTTGAACATTTCTTGCATATAGTTAGCCTTCTAGAAATATAAACCATTTGTATTTATCAAATGAAACCCGAAAAGCAAATCTCTTTGACAATGTGGGGTTTGGAGGAGGTAGTCCATGAGCAATAACGGAGAACTTCAGTGATGAAAAGTTTGGGAACCATTGAGACTTGGCAGTCTCAAAGGTTATTTCTAAGCTGCAAAGTTCTATAATTGGATTAAGTTTTCAGCTTACTTCTGGTGATCCAAAGGAAGGAAATAAAATGCCTTAAAAACTGGAAAGGCATGTTCTATTACATCATCGACTCCTCTGCAGCTGCCTCTTGGACATGGTTTAGAGGCAATGGACAGCATATTAAATTGTTTTAAGATTAATATCATTGAAATAAATTCATGAGTGCCTGTCTAAATTGTATGGTGCTTTCCAAAGCACCGTTCATGGATTATATTAGGAATTTTTAGTGCTCCATAGCATGGGCTTCAGAAATCAAATCTGTGTTGAGTTCTTAAAAAGTTGATTCAGGCTCAACGCCTGTGGCTCAGCGGGCTAAGGCGTCAGCCACCTGAGCTGGCGGGTTCGAATCCAGCCCAGGCCTGCCAAACAATGATGGCTGCAACCAAAAAATGGTTGGGCGTTGTGGCGGGTGCCTGTAGTCTCAGCTACTTGGGAGGCGGAGGCAGGAGACTCGCTTGAGCCCAGGAATTGGAGGTTGCTGTGAGCTGTGATGCCAAGGCACTCTATCCAGGGTGACAGCTTGAGGCTCTGTCTCAAAAAAAAGACTATCACGCACACACACATACCACAGCCACATAGCCCTTGGAAATCCATCCTTTATGCCTGCTCGATCATGCTTTCAATGCCTCCACCCTTTCTGTCCATAAAAGATATAGACATATTCTTGGATGGGATCTATTAATGTCCCTCAATCACATATTTTACATTAAAGCACAGAGTACCACAGTATCCATTAAAATACAAAATTAAATCTCTCTTAATCTCAGTCTTTACTAAAATGTATAAAGTTTAAATTTGCAAAAATGTTATCAGCCACTAGCATAGTATAAACATTGGAGAGACATTATGGAATTTGGGGAAGTGTTTCAATAATTTGGAAACCTTGAACTACAGAGCCAGATAAGATTTCCTAAATATTAATAAATAAACTCACCACCCAACAGGTACATTGCACAGCCCCTACCTGAGGGTGGGACGTCCCAATGAGTTGGACTTTGACCTTGCAAATGCAAACTGTGGAATCTGTTTATATTCCCAGATGAATATGAAATTAGAAAAATAAACTCAATTCACTCACCTTTACTTTCCCATCACTATGCAACCAAGAAAAATAATCACAACTATGAATTATGTTAATCAATCTCTCTGTCATTTGCACTTCTGCATCTAAAGGTCATGTCCTTTGGTCACTGTAATGAGCAAGGGTGTCCTCACAACAGAAACTGAACTGTATTTTAGAACAACACGATAGTCTTATGGGAAAAGCTTGAAAAAATCAAGGACTTAATGATTTCCAAATCGTAAATAGAGCCTGAGTCTAGGCAATGAAAACAGAAAGTCAGGACTATTCTTAGTTAATATTATACATATTTGTGAACATATATATTTTTTTCTTTTGTTTTTTGTTTTTTGAGGCAGAGCCTCAAGCTGTCACTGGATAGAGTGTCGTGGCATCACAGCTCACAGCAACCTCCAATTCCTGAGCTCAAGTGAGTCTCCTGCCTCCACCTCCCAAGTAGCTTGGACTACAGGCACCTGCTACAACGCCTGGCTATTTTTTGGTTGCAGCCATCATTGTTGTTTGGCGGGCCCAGGCTGGATTTGAACCCGCCAGCTCAGGTGTATGTGGCTGGCATCTTAGCCGCTTGAGCCACAGGCACCGAGCCTGTGAACATATATTTGTTTCACGGTTCCTGAAGGACAGTGGAGAGACAGATAAAACCAGAGCCTGAGTAATTTTTTTTTTTTCATTTTTAGAATAGCACAATTTTCTCATGAGTATTAAAAGTTACATTAATGGTAGCCATACAAGTGGCACTTATTGGTTACCTAGTGTCTAATTTGTGACATCAATCAAATTCTTCTTTCTCCCTCACCCCCGTATCCAGTATGTATACTTGAAATGTGTTACATCATTTATGCTGACATCATCAGTCCAACCAAGTGCTCCGCTTCTTCCAGCCACCAGCACGTGGTGTCCCTTCCACTGAACTCCAATAGGTTATCTTTATCCACTTGTTCAGAGGCCTTGTCAATATCTGGGCCAGCCCAGAATTACATGACTATTGCACCAAATTTCTGCTCTTATTAAAGTCTACAGTAGCACTTCCTGAAGCTTACCTACCACAACCAAGGCATTCAGAAACTCCAAATAGGTCATTTTAGCCACTGAACATAAAAAGTCTCCCAATGTTAGATCTGGAAGTAATCAGAGAAAACATCCAATCTGTGATTCCCCAAGTGGGGCCCTCAGAGTAGCAGTATTAGTACCACCTGGGATCTGGGAAGGAAGGTAAATTTTCAGGTCCCCACAGCCCTACTAAATATGGTAGTGCTGCCTAGTGATTCTTCTGCACACTCAAATTTAGGAACCACTGATTTAATGAACCTACCCATTCCACACATGAGGGTGATGGGACCCATGAGAGTTAAATGTCTTATGCATGGCCTCACTTCCAGTTGGTAGTGAAGTCAAGGCTAGACTAGACTACATCTAATGACCATCCTAGGACTTTCCATGTTCCAAAAACACCTGTATCATTGTTCATCATGCCATCATTTATTGATTCTTATCCCAAACTAATAAACACAGTTTCTAAATATTATCCTTTAAAAGGGAGTTGATCCCAGTACTTGATTCCATTATTTTTGCTCCTTTTGAAGAGAACTAAATCTTCTAAGACACATTAAATACATCCACTAAGAGAACTAGATCAAAGTACCTCCCTGTATCACTTCCCGGCCTTTTGGCTAAGATCAAAGTACCTAACTGTGTCTGAATAATATTGTTCTATAATAAAATAAGCAACGAATTTATACTAGAAAGTTCCGTAGGGAAGAAAAAGCACCACAGTGTAGATCTATGGATTCAATCTTTAGAAAAAAGGGCCATGAGAACCTCCTGTCCACACCTTCTTCTCTGCAAATTTTTAAAATATCCTATAGAATTTTGACAATAAATGAGAGCTTTGAAACTTGCTTTGTATGCACATTTTAGAGCTTTTGATGTATGCTCACAGACTAGGAAGAAAGCAAGCCAGATGTGATTAGTCGCTCTGCTGAGTCACAAATACTAACATTAAAAATGTGGATCCTCTAAAGTAGAGGTCAAATATTCCCCTTGATCGTCCTTAAGCTCATTCAGATAGCTATTTACTCATTTGCCAAAATAAGCTCTCAAAGAAACAAATGTTCTGCTGAAAGAACAAAGTAGGAGATACTCAAATGCTTATTGAATCCATCAGTCACGAGTGCTACAGGGAGAAAGAAGAGATAGGAGAGTGTGTCTGGCAGAGTGTCCAGCCTGCGCCTGCCCCCTGGACTCCAGCCCTGTGCACGAGACGAATCACAGCTCTTGGAGTCTGGCTGCTTCGAAAAACAGCCAACTGCTACCTGAATTGCCTTGACAAAAATGTTCAAAGTCTTATTCCAACAGCCGCAGAAACTATTTTGCCTTAAAGTTAACATTTTGCTGAAGAAAAAGATTGATTAAACCAAGAACAAATCCCTGGATGCTTCACTCTGAATGAACAATGGTAGTGAAAGTACAGTTCTCCCAGGAGTAGTTTATAGTCCCCAGAGAAGTTTCTAGAAGGATCACTTGTAGTTGATGAATTCAAGACATGACTGTAAAAGAAGGTTGGGAAACCTAGGGTAGGGTGAAATTTATACATATCTATATAAATATTCATGCATTTACTGAAATGAGGTCATACCAAAGTGAAGAATGCACTTTTGATTTAATGTTTGAAAATTCTCTTGTTATATATTCAGATGCATATTGTTTCTGGCCTTTTATAAAAACGTCCAAACTCTATTTTGAAATTAATTAATTTAATTTTGAAATCCTTAGTTCTTACCTCCCGTTCATTATCTTCTTTAGTCCTGGCGGGGAAACCCAACCGATGGCTTAAGATACAAATGAAATAAAACACAATGCTTTGCAAAACTTGCAAAATGCCCATGAAAACTTCACAACAAATCAGAGGCCTGTAGCCCCCCTTAATCTCAGCTCCATCATTTAACACACTCTCTGGAGAGTCAATGTACACACATGTCTCCTTTCATTTTTTTCCCAAGATTTTATTTCAACAGCCTTTCCCTGTAATGCTGTCTACCTCTGTATTCTATTTTCACTCCCAGTTTATTTCCATGTGGAATGATAGGCAAATTGTATGGACTAGAAACCACAATGCCAAAGATTAGCAAGAAATAAACTGAAGGTCTTCAGATTTTTGTAAGAGGAATCAAACCTTATAATTACTCAGTGAGGTACAATGATTTTTCTCTTAACTTTGTGATATTCCCAGAGATATTAGGTCTTCCTTATCTTGACTCACTCTGTGGATTATCCACTTTCAATCTATTACCAATTTCCTGCTACGAGGTAATCACGAGCACAGGGACACATTTTTGTTTAATACTAATCTGAGCAAAAAAAATACGGCTTCAAAAATAAGCCTACTCCAAGAATAGTGAGAACAAATACTCCAAACACCAGGTATAAATGCATTTTTAAGATGAGCTATTATCTCATATCATACCCACTGGATTTCTCCCTTTGATACATATTGGGAAAATTTGTTACAGAACCAGGAGCCTCACCTACTTTCACTTATGGTAATACTCTCAAAATGATAGGATTCGATTCCCTTCAATTAATATATGAATCCTACAGTCTCTAATACCCTCAATTCTTATAAATGAGCCAAAACTCACCTATAACTTCCCCCAAATCCTTAGCAGATTCACAAACAAATGTAGATATATGTTTTCTGAACCCAAACCATTCAGATAGTGATCTGTGAACAACTCCCTGAGCAACGTGAAGTCTGGCCTGGCCTTAGGTCAGTGAGTTCTCATCTAACCCTCAGGGTTCATAGGAGCCCTCCCTTTAGACTCCATTGATCATGTAACATCCTTTAGTCTCTCAATGGTCTTTTGGCAATCCAATTTCCAGTTGTTACCATCTGACAATTGATCAAAAAAAATGGGAAAAGGGAAAGTTCTATTTTGGGGCCAGAGCCTTATGGGAGCAAAAGCCAAGTTTCGACAGTGTAGCAATTATGATGGGGCAATTAACAGAAGGAGAGCTTGACTGAGCAACCGGTGACCATGTCCGTGAGAGCACTCCAAGGTCAGGAATCACAGTGCCTTGGACGCAAAACACAGAAACAGAAATGTCTTAGACAGCAATGAAATCTGTAAAATTAGTTAAAAAAAAAATTCTCTCTCTCTTTCAATGTGATAGGTTTAAAGCTGTGACATTTTAGTACAGGAGTGACTGGACTCACTCATTTATATTGTATAGGTTTGGCCACTTCCACATTACAGGAAGACGAGGATGAGTCCCCTTGGGCCAATGGGCATCTGCGCTGGATTCCACTCCCGTGAGCTGCTCACTGCTTCCTGCTCCATGGGTTTGGGTTTTGGATTTCTGTGCCCACACACGCTTTGCTCCAAGACTGCAGGTAGGGATGGTGATGGTGGTATATATAAACTGAAGTAAAGCAGAGGCTCATGACATCGCACAAGTAGCAATTCAAAAACCCCAAAACAGGGGAAGAAGAAAAAGCCCACTCCCAAGAAACCTTTTCACTGATATGGCCCAAGACACAGGCTGTGGGTACCCAAGGGCAAAAAAGCAAAAAGAGAGCAGGAAACATTTGGGTCAAATGTTCAACCAGAGATTTGCCAGGAACTGCAGGTGGGGCTGCAGGAAGTGTTAAGAGTCATACGGCGAGTAACATGCTTCTGTTGCTACCAAACTAAGCTACTTGCAAAGATTTGAGGTCGGAGGCAAGGGTTAGAAGCAGGAGTGAAGGGAAGGGTCACTCACTAGACTCTGAAATGAGGTCAGCTATGAAATCTACAGCAAGCTACCGGTACCTTTTAAATCAGGCCACTACAATCTGTACCGAAGGATAAAAATCTTCACAAATTTATTACTTTTCACCCAAAGTATATGGTTACCATCAAAACTTTAAAAATGCAAACTCTATAAGGTTATAAATCCTTCAATATAAATTATACTTCAATACAAATTGCTAGAGAGATGAGAACTTATCCCCCCCACCCTGAGTATACTTAAGTGCCTAAAATGGACACAAAGTAGCCCCTAAAATAGATTCGTTCAGTAACTAAAAACCCAACAGGGTCCTTATCCCAAAGATGTTCCTCAAGAGAGACTAAAGCAGGGGTCTGTGCACGTAGTGCCCGTAACAAAGTGTGGCCCACGGGGCACCAAGAGGCTGGAATCCAGCCAGTGTGTCTCCACCAAAACCGGGCCCAGCCTGCAAGTGCAGAGCTCAGAAAAGGATCTCATTTTGTAATCTGCCTGCCCAATGGGGAAGATTTGGGGGACAAAGTCCCCTGGGCTCTTCCAAAGCAAGCTTCTTCCGAGGGGTATCTGGCCCACCACAGGGGCATCCGTGTAACGTGATGCCTTCCACGGAAACCATCCACTGTTCACACATCTCCTCAGTTATTTTCTTTACTAAGGCCTTTCTGCGTCAACACTGCTGCGCGGGAGCTGAGGACACACACCTTTTACAAATTTGTCAGCAGGTGACAAACCTTACATGTTTAGCTCACAAGTTGAAGTTGATGTCTTGATGTGTTGAGGACATGTCAGTCCTATTCCTCCTTAGCTATCACCTTAGCTATCACCTAGGCTACGCTGGGCCTTGGGATCATCATTTCTTTTTATTTGTTCTTACATGATCTAACTAGCGAGTGAGAGCATGTAAGATATTTGAATGGAGAGAAATATTAGCATGGAGGCTTAAATATAGTGAAAGAATGGTGAGGTATGGGTCAAGGTTCTCTAAGATTAACACTATTGGCCTCTGGGGCCACACGACTCTGCTGTCAGCAGCTGCCCCGTGCATGGTAGAATGTTGGAGAGCATTCCTGGTGTCCACCCTCTGGATGCCAGTAGCATTTCACCTCCACTTGTGCCAATTGAAATGTCTCCAGGCTTTTCCAAATGTTCTCTAGGAAGCAAAATCTATCTCCATAAATAACCACTGGAATAGGTAAAGCTGCTAGGTTAGAGTTGGGGTAGACCCTGAAGAGTTTAGACATTCATAGATGATTAAAAAGAATCACCAGCAAAGTACAAGAATAAGCCTAATACACACAGTAGAAAAAATAATGCATTAGCTAACTCAGGGGTTTTCCTACTTACGCTTATCACTCCTTCATTTATTTTATTTCTTTAACATTTTTTGAGGGACTATATATACTCTCCCACTCAGGGTTTCCAAACAACTACATATGTATGATGAAATATTAGACTGAAAAAAATGTGAAATACGGAGAAATGCCTTAATTTGGACTCACTTGATTCTTACTTTGTAATAAGAGTTTGAGTTTCTTTTCTGAAAACTTTATGAAACATGCAATAATAACGTGTATAGAATTTAAAAGACATGCTACAGAATGGTTAGGGAAGCAAACTTTCAAACGCTAGGAAGAAACCAAAACAGTGCAAATATTTTCCATGTTAATTACGACACAGTCTCATCCACTCACAGCATAGGTCTCTCAGGGCTCTACGTATCACAGAGCATCTTTATCCTGAACACTCATGCTATAGGTTTCCTCAAAAGAACACCTACTATGTGCTGGAACTGTTCCAGGGAATGGGGAGGGGGCCATACAGCCATTAGCAAAGCAGACAGAAGACACTGTCCCGAGATGCCTTCCCAGATACCTGTTTTTGAAAGCAGGGATGTAAGTTTCATCAGCCAAATTCTGCAACTTTTGCATCCTCCTGGTGAGGGATGTATTTGCTCTGTTCCCTAGGCTCTATACTTTAAAATGTCTGAGCAACTTTGAAATTTAGATGTATTATTCTCCCCCTACCTAGCACAGGAGAAAAACTCTTAGGAAGTGCTTTTCAGATTTTGATTTATTAAAGACAAAACCATTTGTATTTCTCACCAGGGAGTATTTATATATAAATCCCCTCTCATCAAGTAGTTTTAGAGAAAAACATCTCTGAAAACAGGAGAAAGGTCTCATTAAGCAGAAGCAGACTTAGCCGAGCTCTATGCACGCTTAATAATGTACCTTCTTCATCCCTGCTGTGAGTTTGCAACAACACATCACTCACTCCTGCCTCAGGAAAACCATTGCCTCTGATTTGTATTCTCCTTTAACCATCACGAGGACAGAAAAGCAATGTATCTGTCCCTGACCCTGCCACGGCGTTGCTGTGCATTCAGTGGATCTACTTTATATCGTGAGGTCATTCCATGCCAAATGCGCTGGTAATATTTTTTCAGAGAAAAAAAAACGTCCTTTTCTTGCACCTCTTTCTACTTGTTTAAATGGTGTTGTAATTCCTATGAATAGTTTCGTTTTCCTTATAAAACTTAACTTAACTGAGCTCTATGATATGTTCCTTCCTTTTTCACCTCACACCTTGCTTTTCCAGAACCAGCCTCCAAGAACACACAAAGCAGATGTGGTTTAAACATCTGTAATCTTTAACTCTTTTTACACACAAAAGCAGCATATTTTGGGAAAAGAAGAAAAACATAGAACGAGGGAAAAGCTTTTAATCCCCCAACAGAATGTGGAGAATGACAAAGGAATACTCCCATGTATTCAATTTCACCCTGATCATCTAACTGTAACTTTGGGAGGGAAGGAGGGAGGTTCAGTTTGTTAAGCTAAAAATTCACATTAGAACCATCTGAGAAATCAATTGCAAGTATTTACAAACACTCATATCTATCTAATGGGTAAATCATGAAAAAAGTTGATCTTATATTGAATATTATTTAGAACTTTTATCTAACTTAAAAATACATGGAAGATTCAAGGTGTGTCCCTGTGACTGTGAAGACCCAATATTACACAGTACCCAAAGTAAGATTATCAATTAACATCATATTTCTATTTATAAAGGGATTTTCTAAAATGAATAGATTTTTAAATAAAATAATTGGTAGGTTTGTGCCACCCATATGCATTGAGGAATATTAATAGGAAGAGCAGTGCCATATGTGCTTTTATGTTACATAAATATGTAGAATTGTGAAACTGAATGTGTTCCTCTCTATGTTTAGACAACTATAGAATTCAAATATACCTGTGACCACCTCTGATGACTATGCTGATGGCAAGCATTCCTGAATGTTACCTGTTCCTCGGTTGGGTTTTTATTTATCTATTTGTATTTTCCTTTTGCCCAAATTCCACTCCAGTGGTTATATTTTGGTCTATCATGTGTATTTTGGTCAGCCAACTCAATTCCATTTTATAAAAAAGGCAAGCATTTATGAACACTGGAAAAAGCACAACCATTTGCCAGCAAAAGTAATTTCTCATTAGATATATAAACATCCTAATTTATGATTCATAACAATTTGCAATAGTCCGTGTTTATTTATAATTATGTCAGTCAAGTTTGAGGAAGTCTAGGCCTGAACTAGGAAGCAGCAGTGGGTCATGAAAGGCCTAGGGTTTTCAAGATAATTTATTTGTAACTTGATGTTCTATGAACATTTCAGTTGAGGCCTGAAACGCTAGACCCAGCATGTTACAGTGAAGGACAAGACCGCCTTATACAGAACTTGTGGAAAGGATGCAGTGACTCTGGTTCTTCATCTTCTTCAAGCTAAAAGGTTCTAAAGGTTCAAAGTTAGGCAATGATCTTCAAAGACGTTTTATTTGGAGAGAGCTTTGCCTGAGTGCCCATCTCTGTGACCTAAGGAAGAGGGCGTGTCATGTGCTCCCCATGCTTCGACTTTAGCAAGGAGGCTTTAAAAGCCACTTGAAACCAAAATGAGACACCGCTTCACACCCACTAGGATGAATACCATCAAAAAGAAAATAAAAAGCGATGGTGATGATGTGGAGAAGTTGGAACCCTTACACAGCACTGAAGGGAATGTAAAATTGAGTAGCCTCTGTGGAAAACAGTCTGGCCGTTTGTCAAAAGGTGAAACATAAGAGTTTCATAAGGAATTGCCATCCAACGTGGCAATTCCACTCCTAGGTATACACCTGAGGGACATGAAACCATATGCCTGCACAAAAACCCGAGCACGGATGTTCACAGCAGCATTATTCATATTAGCCAACGTGGAAGTGGTCCAAATGCCCGTCAGCTGGTGACTAGATAAGGAATAGTAATGAATCTGTCAATGGACTATTACGGTGCAGTAAAAACATTAAGGAATCAATACATGCTGCAACATGAATGAAGCTGGCCGAGAAGCCCCTCACAACAGGCCCTCTACCGCCTGATTCCCTTAATAAGAAACGCCCATGGTCACAATTGGAGATGAGTTGCTTAAGGCCAGGCGGATGGGGAAAAGGGAGGAGGCGGTGCTGATGGCTGTGGGGTGTCTTGATGGAGAGGTTCTAAAGTTAAGTTGTGGGGCTGGCTATCACGCAACGCTGTGAATGTTCCAAAGCCCACAGTGTGCGCTGAAATGAGTGGGTTTTACGGATGTGAATTAAAGCTCTATAAACAAAAGATCTGTGAATAGCTTAATATCTGGTTGGCCCAATAACTGCTGAGTGACAGCTGGAGACATCAGAGGGGCAAAAGGCAGCTGAAGTGGGGAAAAGGCTGCAGGTGAGCAGGAGCTTTTGGAGTCCTGCCCCTCGGTCCAGTCTAGAGATGTGGGGAGGAGCCCTCGTTGGAAGCTGGAGTGGACCCCGAGATTCTAGGAGCTGTGGAAGGAGAGGCAGACAGACAGCTGGACATAAGGTGCATTTGCCCACACGAAGGGAGCCAAGTGCTACAGTGATCAGTTCATTCACACCACATGGATGCCCCCATTATGAAATTGCACTTGTCCTCCTATTGTGTAAATGACATCTCTTCTCTACAAATCACCTCCTGGATTCCTGCGACTCTGTGGTGTCTCTGGGCAGACATCAGCCCTGCCCGGTACCCACGCACCAACCACACTCGAGTTTTCTTCAAGGGAAATCATGGATCTGAACGGGACTTATCATTTGTCTTCTTTCTCTACAGAATGTTTGACTGAGACATTTGCCAAAGTATTAGAGAATAGCACTGTCCTTTACAGAAAAAGACAAGGGTGCAATGTAAGGTCTCCTTTGTTACCAGATCTGCCGAAGGACAGCTCAGCTTCCTCTCCAAGGTGGCACCACCTGGGCACAGCACAGTGGATGGGGGTTTGCTCTTTTGGATAAAGTGACTAGGTGTCAGCTCATGGCAACGATCGTTGGAAAGTTTAAAGAAGAGAGAGAATAGAGAAGCCTGGTTTATAACAGAGAAAAAAGAAAGAATATTTTGTCTTTTGAAAAACAGATATTCTTGAGCCAGAGAGCTGTTTGTCTTCAAATAAATGTATTGTGGCACATGAAGGGAAGGGCCAATGTTTTCTGCTAACCCTCTGGTAGATAACGGGAAGGCAAATTGCCTGTATACTAAAGTCTTCCAATAAAGCTAACACACCAACTCACAGCCTGTGGGAAACTGCTCATTGAAATAACAGGGATCAAAGTGAGGCATGATAAGTTCCTGATGATATTTTTTTAAATAGTAGCAAACACTGGAATTTCACTGTGCCATTCACAATAAATAAATAAGGCATTTTCTTTCTTACACTCTTATATTTATCATCACAAGCACTTCTCATGGTACCCTAACTTTACATGTAAGGAAAGTAAAACTCAGAGAACTGTGATGTGAATAACATCATACAACTTAAATGGAACCAGACTTGACCCAGGCCAACCGACTCCATAGAGTAGGTGCTAATTATTGCACTATGCTGCCTTCCTTGTAGAATAAGTCTTTCACATTGCATCCCAAACAAGTGTTCTGAATATCTTTTTGGCACCCATCCTGGGAACAGATTTCTAACACGTGAGGAAGTCAGGCACACATGTGGGTGCTTGCTATCAGGCTCCAGATTTGACAAAAAGGGGCAACTTGCTTCTATCTACATAGTATAAGCAACCACAGAAGCTACGCGTGGTCCAATGCTGCCAGAATGAGTCCAAATGCGGGACATACTCCAGAACTCACAGAAGACCAGAAGTGATGGCATCAGGCTGCTTTGGGAATTCCAGGAAATAGACAGTATTTCTTTTACTTCTTGCAGAGTAAAGCTTCCTGTAGTGAAAGTCCTTAGCACAAACAGAAGTGGGAACTAGGACACTTGTCCTCTTAGACCCCACCATGTACAGGCAGTGTGATAAAGACGTACAGTTGAAGGACACAGCCACATCTCCACCATCGCTGCAAAGCTCAAGGCATTCCTCAAACATTCTGGTTTCTTTCCAGCCTATTGCAAAATTAACAAAATACATTTTAAGAAATCGTTTTCTTACTTGGAAATATTTCCTTGAAGCAATGCCTTTCACACTCGCAAGTCCTCCCAGTGACACGCAAAGTGATGCTTGTCATTATTTTACCTATTCTACTTACTTCTTTTTAATTTTAAGGAATAACCACTGGGTTTGGCATATTGAGATTTTTTTAAAGGAAGTCAGGCTATAGCGTTTGTAAAATTATAAATGAGTCACTTGTTCATTAAGGTATTGTTGAACATCTGTAGGGAGACCAAGGCTGTGGCTGGGGGTGTAAAAAGGCACCCCAGGTGTCTTCGAGGAACACTCGGTGAATTAGGGAGACACACATGGAAACCATTTGCTGTAACAGTGTCATAGATAAAACAGAGCTTCGAGCACCCAGAGGAAAAAGGATCAGAGCGAGGCAACTATAGAGAAGAGAGAAAAAGGATTCTGGAACTAGGGGGATGGGTCTACTTTTACCCTGTCATCTACTGGCTGTGTGACTATGGGCAAGTTAGTGACCTCTCTGTGCTACCATTTCCTTGCCAATGAACTGGAATGACAATTCTAACTACATCATGGGGTTGGTGTAAGTACTAGCATCAACCCACAGAAAGCACATAAAATGGTTTTTAGAACATGGAAAGGTCTTTTTGTGTGTTATATATTATGATAATTATGAGGTCTCATTATCTGTAGTAAAAAGCTGACATCCGCTCTCCTGCTATCTACAAAATAAAAAGCACAAGAACTCCTGTCTATATCCTGCCAACTGAAAGCGTATCACCCCCTCTTGCTGCAAGACGGAGTGAGAATTTTAATATTGCACTCCTCAGTGTTAAGCTGGATGATGGTAAGAGGAATGCTAGCTGAGAGGGCCAGAATTTGCTGGTAGAATCATCTTCTTAGTGTGTAAGTTTCCTTCAGACCATCTAAGTTTAGAGCAAGGGCCAAAGTAATGAAGCAAAGGCAAGCCCCAGTGCTTTAACATGTTTGCATTTAAAAATAATTTGTGTAAATTTTATATTTGCTATTTTATATATTTATCAAATTGAAGATTGGGTAATTTATTTGGATTTGTTATTTTAATTTGAAACTTATAAGGAAAATTGACTAGTATACAAACAACATGGTAATGTTTATGAAAACTTAAGGGTCCATAGATGTATACATGAAAGTTACTATATTTCTATAGATTTTTCCAGAAGTTGGGGCCATCCAGTTTTATAGATCATTGAATAACTTTGAAAGAGAAATGATTATGTTGAATTTATGAATGCTATTTAAATATTTAACAGAATTTAATTAAGTACATTGTTAAGCATAAATGGTTTCTAAATTATATCAGAGTTATAATAGAGTAGGTCTGATTTAAACACAAGAGCTTAAGAAGGCAGGCAAGAAACAAAGGCAGGAAGCGGATGGAAGGAGGGAAGGAAGGGAGGGGAGAGTTGAAGGACATTACTGATGGTCCACTCTGGGACAGGCCTTTAAAGTCTCGTTCCCACCTAGCATCCCACTTAGTACCAACCTATGAAGTCTTACAGTAATCCAAAGAAGACACCAATAATAGCAATTCAATTCCTTGTGCAAAGTCTAACCAGCTAGTATGTACAGCAGGGATTTAAGTCCATGACTTGTTTTTGAGAGCCCCAAAGGAGTAGTAAGCGTCACACCGAGGTCCAAGAGAGCAGGGACAACATGTAGCATCACAAGTATTAGGGCCATAAAGTGAAGTTTTGGGAGGACTGAGGTGTGCGCCCACAGAGCAGGCACGGAAAGGAAGCGGTGTGCTCACCCAAGCTGGGAACAACAGGACACCGGGAGTCTCACCTACTTGGGAGGCTGAGGCAAGAGAATCACTTGAGCCCAAGAATTTGAGGTGGTTGTAAGCTATGATGCCATAGCACTCTACCCAGGGTGCCAGAGTCTCCAAGTAAATGAATGAATGAATGAATAAATAAATAAATTTGACATTAGGGAAGTTGAAGGAGAAAATTTTACAGGAAAAAAAATCCTTTTTAACATGAGTTGTGCTTCTACATATGCAAGTATCTTAGTTTAGAGAAGTGAGGTTCCTATAGATTGTAATCTAGCCATTCACCGTCCTTCTGACCCTAAACTACCCTACCTTCTCATAGTAATTTGAAATTAAAAAATAAAAGCTTTCTAAAATGCACGTTAAAAAATAACCCCTACCCTACCTTTAAAATATAGTTACCTAAATTGGTATCACGTATGCATCTGTAAATAAATAAATAAATATAGGAGTTCTGCATCTCACAGGCAGGCTTCTTACATTTACCAAAAATGTAAAAATGTAAAATAATGTATAGCAAAAGGAAATATAAATAAAAGAAGCAAAGAAGAATAAACACTGAAAGTTTCATTTTAAATAAAAATACCAAAAATAGCTTCATTGTGATTATGTTATTTAGCATTGGTTAGTAAAAATTATAAGGCAATAGTATTCCTTTTATATTAATCAAGCTTCTCCTGTTTTTACTTTGTTTGTTTGTTTGTTGTTTGAGACAGGGTCTCACTTTGTTACCCTTGGTAGAGTGCTGTTGCATCATAGCTCACAGCAGCCTCAAACTCTTGGGCTCTAGCAATTCTCTTGCCTCTGTCCCCGGAGTAGCTGGGACTACAGGCACCCGCCACAATGCCCGGCTATGTTTAGAGATGAGATCTTGCTCTGGCTCAGACCGGTCTCAAACCTGTGAGCTCAGGCAATCCACCCACTTTGACCTCTCAGAGTGCTGGGATTACAAGCTTGAGCCACCGTGGCCGGCTTTTACTTTGTTTTTTAACAAATAGAGTGACCCTTAAACTCTGAAAGAATAGCTAATTATTGTCATGCCCTGGTTACAAAGAACAGTAATTTGAGGACAGAAATTATTCTAGACATGTACAAATAAACACATCTGTGGAATTAACATTAAAGCTATTTGGTTAACTTTGCCAGAACCAACTTTCAAATACTGAATTTTATACAATATCTGGGGAAAATTTTTTTAAGTATGAAAAACAAACACATCATGGGCAAAAGACCTCCTAAGATTCACCAAAGGGAAATGGAACAAGTGAATCCCTCCATCTGTTCATACATTTTTTTCCTTGCATTTGGAAATGTGCTGGACAGAGATAACTTTGTTCAATCCTGAAGTGAGACCTGATGTGGTTGTTGTTTCTGGCACTCAACGGCACAGTACAGGATCCATGAAGTCCAAGGAGCTGGCCAGGAAAAGCTAGCTGCCAGTCGCAGTGAGAGAATCCCAACGCAGTCTGCTCGACCTCTCCACTCTAAGCACATTCAGGAATTCAAGTTATCAAGAAAATTCATCATCTCAATTTACTAACAGCAAACTCTTGGCATGGAAAGTAATCTGTGGGCTCTGTGACATGTCAGTCATCACAGAGCTGATTAAGGAGGTGCTGTCGGGAGGAGGCTTACCCTCTGCTCGGACTAAGTGGTCTATGTCCTATGCTCATTCATTTATTATTATTTTTCTTTTATCTAGAAGTAGTATTTCCCATTTCCTTTTTTTTTTCCCTCCAGGATACTTCTCCTCATCCCCTAGAAAACTTAAATAATCATTCTCCTTTGAGCTACTTTTTCCCTCTTGCAACTAAGAATGGACCATAGCTCAGTGATTAGGGTGCCAGCCACATACACTGGGGCTGGCAGGTTCAAACCTGGCCCAGGCCTGAAACAACAATGACAACTATAAAGAAAAAATAGCTAGGCATTGTGGTGGGACCTGTGGTCCCAGCTACATGGGAGGCTGAGGCAAGAGAATCACTTATGCCCAAGAGTTTGAGGTTGCTGTGAGCTATGATACTGTAGCACTCTACAGAGGGTGACACAGTGAGACACTCTCTCTCAAAAGAAAAAAAAAAAAACTCAGAATGGGAGAGGATTTTTGCAGGTTATATTTCTGACAAAGGTCTAATAACCAGAATCCATAGAGAACTCAAACTTATTAATAAGAAAAGAAGAAGTGATCCCATTTTATTGTGGGTAAGAGACATGAACAGAAGCTTCTCTGAAGAAGATAGGTGCATGGTCTACAGACACATGAATAAATGCTCATCATCTTTAATCATCAGAGAAATGCCAAAACCACTCTGAGATACCTTCTAACTCCAGTAAGAGTAGCCCACATCACAAAATCTCCAAACTACAGATGTTGGCAGAGATGTTGAGAAAAGGGAACACTTCTGCACCGCTGGTGGGAATGCAAGCTAGTTTGTTCCTTTTGAAAAGAAGTTTGGCGAACACTTAGGGATCTAAATGTAGACCTGCCATTGGATCCTGCAATCCTTGTCTAGGGTGTATATCCAAAAGACCAAAAATCAATTGGCAACAAAGATATATGCACCAGATTATTCATTGCAGCTCAATTCATAATTTCCAAGTCTTGGAAGAAGCCCAAGTACCCATCGACCCATGAATGGATCAATAAATTGAGGTATATGTATACCATGGAATACTAAGCAGCATTAAAAAAGATGGAGACTTTACCTCTTTTATGTTTACGTGGATGAAACTGGAAATTATTCTTCTTAGTAAAGTATCTCAGGAATGGAAAAAAAAATCCAATGTACTCAGTAATACTATAAAACCAATTTATAATCACTCACACTTTCATATGAGAGATGAATCACAACTATAGCCTAGGATGAAGGAGGGAAGGGGAAAGGGATGGGAAGAGAGGGGGGTGGTTCTATAGAGGAAGGGTTAATGGTGGGACCACACCTATGAAGCATACTGCAAGGGTACAAGTCAAATCTATCAAGTATTGAACACAAATGTCTTAACACTGTGGTTAAGTAAATGAGGTGAAAGCTATGTTAATTAGTAGGATGTAAGCACTCCAATTTGTACAAATAATCAAAACATTGAATTCCACAAAGGCATAAATGTATTCATGATCTATGTATATATGACTTAATTAAAAAAAATAAAAAAAATAAAAGAATGGACGCAGTTTAGGTTGTATCTCTAGGGTCTCAGTTGCCTAGACAATCATATCCTCCAGATGCCCTGAAAATGAGATGCTCCAGACGTCAATAATAAGAGATTTTAGCAAACTGGTATAAAGTGCGACATCTGAACCTCTTCTTCATAAGAGGCATGGAGGCTTCATCTCTGTTCTATAGGCACCAGAATGTTAGAATAATCAATTCTGATGTTACCAAAAGTTGTGGGGGTTACATTTGCTATCGGATCATCCACAATAACTATATTTTATAAGCCCTGCAGTAGGTCTGGGAAAACTCACCTTTAACATTTGCTATTAAGTGAGGAAAACTTTCCCTTTATGTCTTACAACTAATCATGCATAGAAAAATACGCTCTAGGAAGAGCTTCCCCAAATAGAACAAAACTTATTTTTACAGTAGGATATATGAAACAAGGTTTCATGAAATGTTGTGAGTGTATCTATACTCTGCGCCTAAAGCCAAACCAAACTTAACCCCCTCTTACTTAATTTTCCAGTTATAAAATCTCGACAGTTCCCATTTGAGACAATGCTAAGTCTTGAAGTAAAACAACATATTTTGAATTTTTATATTATATGCTTTATTTTCAATGTATTCAGTCTTCAGTAAATACTTCCGTAAGATTCTGAGGTGCCTTAAATAAATTTTTATAATACAACAGAATGAAGAGTGATGGTTCAAGAAACAAGAGCCCATGAAAAATGATGAAAGTAAATAATATAAAGCCAAGACAGGATTAATACCAGGACATAATGACATCTAACACAATATTACGGGTAGCCTGTGAATTTTGTTCTGAATTTCCTAGTCGCCAAAGAAAATAGGCAAATAAAATCAGTTATGACTTTCATGGTACAGGTGTAGGAAAAAGAATACTTGAAACTTTGAGAGTAATTTCTTCCAAATTTCTATCCTCATTAAGTGGAGACTATGTAAAATAGGAAAACATATCTTTATAATTTATTATATTTCTACATCTTATGGTTCAAGAGTATTCTATGTGCATCCATGTTCCTGGCCACCAAACTTGTGGACTAGATGGTAAGATAAGCTAGTGGTCTAAATATTTTGCAGTTTGGGGGAAGCACATTCTTGTTTCTCATGGGAACTCAGTTTTTATTGTTTAATTATATGTCATATAGCAGTGCAGCAAATGTTTAAGAATGTGGAATCTGGAACTGGTAGATTTCAGTAATAGGATAAAGTGCTTCACTTCTTTGGGTATCATTTTTCTCATTTATAAAATGGGGAAAATGCTAGGACTGACTTTTTAGGTTTGTTGTGAAGATCAAATTAAATCACTTATAATGCTGTGTAGAGCATAGCAAGCATTAAAAAGGTTAGTTGTGATTAAATTTATGATTACAGGCCAGGGTGCTGTGGCTCATGGCTGTAATCCTAGCATTCTGGGAGGTCCAGGCAGGTGGGCTGCTTGAGCTCAGGAGTTCAAGACCAGCCTGAGCAAGAGTGAGAACCCTGTCTCTACTAAAAATAGAAAAGCTAGCTGTGTGTCATAGCAGATGCTATAATCCCAGGTACTTGGGAGGATGAGGCAAGAGAATCACTTGAGCCCAGGAACTTGAGGTTGCTGTGACCTGTGATGATTCCATGGCATTCTACCAAGGTTGACAGAGTGAGATTCTGTCATAAATAAATAAATAAATAGATAAAATTATTACTATTTACTATGAATATTTACATCATATATTACATATAACTTTTCATCACTTAACTAATAATTTACATCCTTCTATAACATACCATAGCCTACAATCATAATGTCAACTCTGCTTAAAGAAAAGATACATGCTATTACTGATAGACTCTGCAATAGTGTTTTTCCTGATTGAAGCACGTGCATGAACTGCCATTAAATCAATTTAGTGCCAGTTGGAAATCACAGTATTTTTTTTCTCCCTTAAAAGGTAGTCATAGCCAAGAAAAGAGGGTAAGAACAGAACTTTTACATGCCATTATATGGAACTCCGGTCATCAAAAGAAAAAGTCATTGAGTTGATAGGACTCTGGGAAAGAGAATCATCAAAAAAAACTCTTGGAAGTCAATCATCTACACACAAGTTTTCTGGTGGTGCTTTAAAAAGGGGGTGGAAATGCTAAATTATCCAGAAAAATAAATTCAGAAACCAAAAATAAACTTTCACATGTTGACACCAAGTATATGTGAACATTGTGAAAAAGAAAACACAAAATCGTTTGTCAATTTTCCTGACTTGTTATGTCCAGTGAAAAAACCAATTTCTTTTTTTTTGTCTTTATTATTAAATCATGAAAAAACCAATTTCTTAAGTATATGTTGCAGTTCTCACTTCAGTGCCTTCTATTATACATTAACTCTACAGAGATTACATTTCTCAATTAGTTATATTAGACTCACACATGCATTAAATATTATAATCCTCCATGACAATAATAAGTCACTCATCATCCAATCCCTAATTCTACAACACTGAACAAAACCAGATGAAGTAAGGGTCAAGTCATTTGCTAGTTCCAGAAAGGAATTCATGAAATGCCTGATCTACACTATTTTGGAAAAGAGTTTTGCATGAGGAGTCAAAAGACATTTTCTTACATCTGAGCTTCATCAGCCATGAGTATTTCACTCTGCTCCAGATACTTAATGTACTCTGGATTTACTTAACTCCACAAAAGGAAAAATACTTAATGCTAGTTCAGGGACATATTATGAGGATAAGATAAGATGGTCGTAAAAGTCTTCAGAAATTAGAAAGTATACAGAGACTCATAGTTTGATCCTTATTTGTTATATTCAGAACTATGACTCTAGAAGAGCAGGCAAGAATTAATCATATAATAGAATGAATTATAAACCTAAATCCTCTTTTTTTAAAAATTAAATTGTAAGACATAACTCACCCAGGCTTTATCCACAGATTATTTTGTTCTATTATTTGTGTTTTATTTAGATACTAAATTATACATTAAAATTCTATGCTTTGTGAGCATAGAATTAGAGAAAAAGTAGAAGAGAATTTTCTTCCAGAATTCAAAAGGAAAACTCTGGAATCCAAATACTGGACTTTGGAATCCCACTCCACTATTATCTCTCTATGCCTGTTTGCTTAACCAAGCCTCAGTTTCTCCATCTGCAAAAATAGAGGTAATAATAATTTTAGGTTCAAATGATCAGATTTTTTTGTAATAAAAAAATCACAAATCATATAAAGAAACAGGAAACTATTGTCCATTCAAAAAAAAAGCTAATAAACAAAAACTATCCTGAAAATGACACGAAGATGGCAGATACAGACAAATGCTTTAAAACAATTGTTTTAAAGATGCTCAAAGAACTAAGGAATTATATGAAAAAAGTCAGGAAACTAATAAATGAACAGTATGGAGTATCAAAAAGAAAAAGAAAACCTGAAGCTTAAAAGTAAAATAAGTGAAATAAAAAATTAATTTAAGAGATTCAGGCTGGGAGCAGCAGCTCATGCCTGTAATTCTAACATTTTGGGAGACCAATGTGGGAGGATGGCTTAAACTCAGAAGTTCAAGACCAGGCTGAGCAAGTGTGAGAGCCCATCTTTACTAAGAATACAAAAATTAGCCAGACATCGTGGTGGGTGCCTGTACTCCCAGCTACTTGGGAGGCTGAGATAGGAGGACTTAAACTTAGAATTTTGAGATTGTTGTGAGCTATGCTGATACCATGGGAATTGAACCTGGGCAATAGAATAAAAATTTGTCTCAAAAAAAAAAAAAAAAGAAAGAAAGAAAGAGAAAGTAAGAAAATGAATACACTAACATTGGAGACTTAAATATCACACTCTGAATAATGGATAAAACAAAGAGAAAATAAGTTAAGAAATAGAGGACTTAACCAAGTAGATCTAATAGACATACAACAATCTACTCAGCATCAACAGCATGTACATTCTTCTCAAGTAGACATGGCATATTTTCCAGGCTAGAAATAGAGCAATTAGACTTTATGATAGGCTGCAAACTAAGTCTTAAGTGATTTAAAAAGGCTTATAGGTACTTAGATATACAAAGTAGCTACTCAGACCAAAATGGTATAGAGTTAAAAATCAATTCATAGAAGAATACTATAACTGGAAAATTCACAAATTTGTGGAAATAAAAACACACACGGATCAAATAAGAAATCACAAGGGAAATTTAAAAAATACAGATTAATAAAAATAAAAACACAGCATAGCAAAATGTATGGGACATATTGGAAGGAGTGCTAAGGTGAAGATCAATAGCTACAAATGTGTTCCTTGAAAAACAAGAAAGGGCTGGGTGTGGTGGCTCATGTCTATAATCCCAGCACTTTTGGGGAGGGTAAGGTGGGAAGATTGCTTGAGGCTTGGAGTTTGACACTTGCCCAGTTTAAAAAATAAAATGACCAGGCATGACGGTGGGCAACAACAGTCCTTGCTATTCAAAGGCTGAGAAGAAAGGATCATTTGAGCACAGGAATTTGAGGTTTACAGTGAGATATGATTGGGTTACTGCATTCCAGCCTTGGAGACGGAGTAAGATTCCATCTTTACAAAAAAAAGTAAAAATTAGCCAGGCATGGTGGCATAAGCACACACCAGTATTCCTAGCTGGCTGAGAGGGTGAGACAGGAGATTACTTTAACCCAGGAGGTTGAGGTTGGAGTGAGCTATGATTATGCCACTGCATTCTAGCCCAAGTGACAGAGTAAGACTCTGGGGGGGGGGGGAAGATAAAAGATGAAAAAAAATAGATACCAAATCATCAACTTAACTTTACAACTTAAGGAACTAGAAAAAGAAGTGCAAACTGAAGACATTTCTGATTGATGAAATTAGAGATTTTACTCTTTTTTTCCTGGTTAGGTTAACATCTTCAGCTATGGGGCAAGGGAGGGGAGGGGAAGGGAGGATGGGTGGAGGGAGGGCAATATGTTGGGCCACACCTATGGTGCATCTTAGAAGGGTCCAGGTGAAACTTCCTAAATGCAGAATACAAATGTCTTCATACAATAACTATGAAAATACCATGAAGGCTATGTTAAACAGTTTGATGAAAATATTTCAGATTGTATATGAAACCAGCACATTGTACTCCATGATTGCATTAATGTACACAGCTATGATTTAATTAAAATAAAAAAATAAAAATAAAAACAACATATACTCAGTAAAAAAAATGCTAGCCCCCTAAAATAGTACATACTGTATGATTCCATATTTATGAAACTCTAGGACAAGCAAAACTAATCTACAGTGACAGTAAGTGAATCAGTGGTTTCCTGTGGCCTCAGAGAGATGATTTGAATGAAATGGAGCAATTAGAAACTTTCAGAGTGACAGCAGAAATATTTTGCATCCTGAATGTGGTGGTGGTCATTACAGATGTGTAAATACGTCAAAATTCATCAAACTGTACATATAAAATTGGTGTGTGTAAAACTGCATGTGATTTATACTTCAATAAAGTTGGCTTGAAAAGAAAAATGTCTTTACACTAGCCACCCGAATTATAAGAAGATATTTAGGAATAAATATTTTTTTAAAAAGAAGTTTTAAAGAGTAAGTTTATATGTCTTGAAAGACATGACAGTGACTTAAATTAAAGAGCTATGGAATATTAAATTTTTGGGAAAATGTACGAAACAATTATGAAATTTATATAGCAGAGGGAAGTACAAAGATATCCCCTAGGAGGAACAGCTAAGATATTCCTGAGGAAGAAAACTGTGAGGGTAGTGCCCTTCCAAATACCAATGTGGATATTAAAGCTGTACCAATCACTGAAGTATTATATTGCATCAAAAATAAAATAGGAAAAGAGAACAGAGTAGCAAACTTAGAGACTACCCATATGGACTATTCAGTAACTTGGCAATAGCTAAGAGCTGGTTTGAACCAGCTTGCAGTAGCTGATTACTAAATTTTTAAATAATTTGGAAGCCAGTTGTTACGGCTTATGAAAAAGTAAATTATATAAATTTATATTAATCAAATTATGTGAACAGAAAAACACACAAAAAACCCTTCACTGTTTAATTATCTTACTACATTTTACTAAAATCCATGCTCTTGGGGCTATGTCTTTTGTAACTGTGTGGGAGGATTCTTTGCCAGGTGTACCACTGTGCATCTTTTCCCAACTCTGTGTTCGGCGATGCCACAAGCTTGAAATTAGCCATTTTGGGAGTAGTGATAAAATTTGGAGGACTACAAATCAGGGCCTGATTTATTATTCTGCAGATTATCTAGATTTAATAGAGTCTTAAAAAACATGCTAAGAATGCAGAATACACTTAAGAGTATATCGTATCCATAGCCATTACATGGTAAATAGCACAAAAGAATTGAGGATATATCCTAAAAGTATTCATAAGTCATTATCTGATTCAACAAAGTGCAGTAGCTACTAATATTTCTAACAAATGGTGAATTTCCAGCATAAGACTGTTGTCTCTTATTTCACTTTGTATTACTTGTTAATGTTAAAATATCACCCAATATCCACCCTACATTTTATGTTCAGTTGCCTCCTATGGATTGACTACCAATTCAAGACAGCAAAAACTGATAAAGAATTCTGTGATAATCACTCACATAATGTTTACCATAACATTTTATAATAAAATATTTATAATATATGTATACCTTTTTCACTGCTTTATAGTAGTGAAACATAAATTACCCATAGCCCTGTCAAACAAACTGAATTTTGCCCACTTTTTTTTTTTTTTAACAATTTTATGACTTTCTCATAATGAGCAAGAAGTTACCTAGCAAAGGGGTTGTGTCCACCTAACATCTGCATCTTGTTCTAGCTCACACATAGATATCCTGGACCCCACAATGCCATGCTGAAATGGCTGGCAGCAAACTATGCCATACTGTGTGCACAACAAATCCTGATGTATATATAGCCAATGTCAACTATTGATGAGGCTGGGGGATACTGCCTGGATCTGCAGGTACATGTGTGCAAGTTTCCTGTTCGTATGAGACAGTGTAAGAATGAAGGATATGCCAAGAATCCTGGAACTCTAAATTCCAACCCAGCTTTCCAGGTTGCTATGGAGATATATTTTATTTATCAAGGTTAAAGGATATACTTCCTAATTATAACATATATTTGTTAAATATTTATAAAATTATAGGTGGGCTTCCATTTGTGTTCCTACTATGGGCTCTAGAGGCTTGCTACTGGAGATATTACAACATTTCATAATAAAATAATTCTTAAAAATAAAGAAATATGCTAAGTGCACAATGATGTACATTCTCAAGCAGAGACTACATTTTAGCAATGAATCCAATATCAATAAGTTTATGATATAATTTTGAGTGATTTGGTTAACTAAAAAGAACAGTGCATAACGCAATCCTACTTAAAAAGCATCTTTGTCTGAGCTGAAAAGTATGTCTTGGAAAACATCACTGTAATACTAACTAAAAAAAATACACATAAATAACAGAGGCGAGGAATAGAGGCCATATGAAAAGAAAACATTTTGAAAAGTTTAACTGTAAAACAGAGCTGAGAAATGGCACAGTTGGGAGGGCCCAGTTTTGAATGCCAAAAAAGATTATCTCTTTTTTTAAGTTGGGAATTATTTCTTTTTGTATGATCATGGGAAGAAACTTATAGAGAAGAATTAAAGATTGTACAGAGAGTGCAGAAAGGGGAAGGGAGAGAGAGAAAAAGAAAATAGGAATAATTTTATTTGAAAAATAAATGACACAGCACGACTCAGAGGGAACAATTTTCTTTGTAATGTTTTAAGCCCTGTTGGCTATGATTTTACGCAGGTCACTTTCCACATATTGTTGGTGACTTTATTTTTAGAACTCATAACTGCGTACTTGGGGCTAAGTCTTTTATCAGTTTAAATATTTACAGATCTCTTAAAATCACAGGCCTAGAGGAATTTAGAAGGGGATACTTTGTTTCTAGTACAGATTTGCAGTGAAAAACAAATCTTTGAAAATTCAAGATATGGTCTATAAGCAGGAAATGAAATGAAAATTTATCTAGTCTCTATAATAAAATAAAACACTGAGCTTCCCAGATGTGTGTGAATGAGCATTACTCGTACCTTCTCTATCAAATAGTTACAACTTATATAAATATTCTATCATAAAAGCAAAATTATATATTTGAAATTTAAGATGGGGTATTTTTAAAGAGTAAAATATTCCATAATTAAAGACAAACATTACTGTTCTGTGGGGTAAGTTGTACCATAAATGTAACTTAGTAGAGGACTAACATAGATTAAAAAATTATACTTTCAAGCATATCCTCACTTGACTCACCGTTGCTTTTATTTAATAATTTTCACCACGGAAATATCTAGCTTGCTACAGAAAATGCTATATTATACAATATTATGATGTAAGAATTATTATAACATTTGACTCTAATAATGACATTATTATAATATTATGCTATTTCCAATACACCAGTTTGAAATGAAACAGAAAAAATACAGATGACTCCTAAAGATGTATTGTTTCAAAGATGGTAAACATTTAATGTTGGAAATAGTGGGCCATTGTAGAAGAAATAATTGTTAGCTAAAACATTTCAGATAGTGAGGTTTACTGAATTTATTATGAATGGGAGAGAAAAATAAAATTATCAAGTTATAAATGCAAAATCAGATTTACAACTTAAAACATATTGAGTTTCAGTGAATTGTTCAATTATTTCCCAATATTTTGAACAAATATGCATGATTCTGAGGGTTTACAATAGAAATTGATCAAGTAATAGGTACAATGTGGTTTTATAAGGCCATTTTAAGAATGGAGAAAAGCCAAGTAATTTACTCAGCCATCCAAGGTAAATATAATCAAAACTTAAACTTTATAACATAGAAGCTTCTAATTGGTTGTATAATTTACTCTCAGTTCTTCTCTCCACTGCCCTCTTCCACCTGATCTTTGAACAATGTTTTTTGGGGGGAAAAACCTAAAGGAAGCCTGTAAGGAAAATGTCCTGGGGATACACATAATGTGGCTCCTTATTACAATATTTGGAAGGTAATGGATGACTGGTTTAGTGTTGGTATTATGGTTTATTGCTAACATCCTATTTTATGTGCAGCAATTCAACCAAGATTGCAAGTTTAGACATGCAGGGAATTGGGCTATTCTTTTGAGTGACTTCAGCATAGGGCCCAAGGCCTGACAAGAACTGTTGATCATGACTGTTGAACAAACAAAAAAGTGATCATTACCAATGTGACTATGCACTGACTTCTCATCTGCCAAGTCTCTCCAAGTTAGTGAATGAGTATCTGTTGATTAGCCTTTCTACTTCTGATCTCTCTCATAGCTGTTCTCTCTCCTTTCCAAGGACGCTTTTTCAGAATACAGCTACATTATATTTTGATCTTGGGCCTAAATCAAGACAAGCTACCTTGACACTAATTATTCCTACAGGAGTAATTAGTGGAAACTAATATTTCCTTTAGTCAGCCACAGGGATTTTAATTGACAAATAAATGCCTATCCTTGTTAAAATTTTAGAAAGATAAACACATCCATAATAGAACTAACTGACCAACTGTTAAAGAAAAGTAATAAAATTGCTACTCTCAAAGGGAAGGGTGGTTCCGTTTCTTTGATTATGTGTCTGTATGTTATATGTCACAATTCTCAAATGGACGTTCAAATAAAGAAAACTAGAAAGCAATACATTGTAGTGGTAGCGTATTGTAGTGTAGAATTAGAATATAGAAGGATAACAGAATAATTACTTAACCTTCTGGCAAAGGATTTGTCATATCAGAATGAGGGAGGTCTCAGGAACAAAGTCTGAGCCGCCTTCTATTATTTCCATATGAAAAAAAAAAAAAGAGGGCGTGAAATCCCGCCATGAAGGTGCCTTCAAACCTTTTGCTATTCACAGGAGAAATGTGTGATTCATTTAAAAGGGCCTCCTGATAACTGTAAAGACAACTGTACTCTTCAGAACAGGCGGGTTTGAGTAAGTTCCTAGGAGGTAAGTAATGACATTCTCTGAGCTTATAATTCCATTCAGAATTGTGTTCAATGGGCAAATTCTAGACTGCAAGAGGAAAGTGGAGCCAATGTACTTGGGTGAAGGCCATAAACAAAAGGGCCATTGGCACCATCCAAAATGATGCTGAAGGCCTCCCCTAACCAGTATTTTCATCTTCTTTGTCAATTGAAATTCTGCCTCCCCAAACACACACTCATGAAACCTTCAGGAGATTTTAATGTTTAACGAAAAAAAAAGGTCATTTATGTTTTCTCAGCACTGAAAAATTATACCGATGATATTTATTTTAAACACGTATTTTTCCCTTAGCGGAAAAGCCCAATATTATTACAGCTGAAAGCAATAACTCTCAACCAGGTAACATTTCCAAATCAAAAACTAGTGATTATCACGATGCCTAGATGCCGAGCTCTATTATTCTATTGATTGGCTTATTTCATGGACAGAGGTGTTCCTTAAAGGGTCAAATCTATACAAAGATATATTTATTTAGTGAGCCTTTAGTGCCTTTGTCTGTAAGTACCAAAATATTCAACTCTTATAAAAGATCAGAACAGATTATTTATTTTAGTAGCTTTGGGATTTTCCACTTTCCTTTATCTGAACCTAAACTAATATCTAAACAAAAACCAAGGGGGAGAACTCTCTGGAATTTGCCTTTTTCTTCCCAGCTTTTTATGTTGGAAAATGTCAAATGTACATAAAATTTGAAAGAATAGTACAAAGAACCCGTATATACCAAGATTCACCAGTTGTCAACATTTTACCACACGTTTTTTCTCTCTCATTTGCACATGTATATGCCTGGGTGTGGGCACAAGTATATACACACATACACACATTCTCTTATTTGGAATTACTTAAGAGTTATTTGCAGATCTTGTGACTTTGAATTCTTAAAATACTTCAGGATGTATGTACCCACATCACATCGATACAATTATTACATGCAGGAAATAAAACAATAATTCAATACTATTACTAATCCACAGTCTGAATTTAATTATTCCACATTGACTCAATAATGTCCTATATATATGAGAATTTTTTGTTTGGTTGTTTTATGCTTGTGTGAAGAATCTGATTCAGGATCCTTTATTCTAGAACACGTCCCCAGGCTCTTGGTCCTTCACCACACTGGCAGTTTTTAAGAACCCGGGGCAATTATGTTAAATTTGGAGTCCTATGCTTTCTCACGCTTAGATCACTTAGACTCGGGTTCTGCATCTTTGGCAGGTAGAAAAGAAAGCAACGTCTGTGTCTAATTTTATGTAATTATTTAGTCTCAACTTTCTGCTCCCTTTTCTCACTCATCCAAACAGTACAATATGCAAGGGGTCAATCAAGCATTTTAAATGCAGTTTCTTATCATTTGAACGTCCTGACCACTGATCTGTAATACCTCTGGGCATCAGAACATCCACTTCACTAATAAATCACGATCACTTTTCCAGTGGAGCAGATGCAGAGAAACAATTTTAAATAGGGATGGTTTTGGTGCTCCAAATTTATTCTTGTTAACTGAACATCCTTAGAATTGTTTTGGGATGGCGTCTCAGTAGAATTCTACTTTTTATACCTACTAGGTGCCAAATCAAGCTGCAAATGTAAATATCATACATAGGAGACATCATGGTAAGAGGAGCATGTCTCAGGGAGCTGGAAACATAACAGAGATACATTTCCAAACACACCTCTCTGGATCAACCAGTTTATTCACCGAGGCTTGTCAAGTGTGTAGGGTCTTCCATGGCAGATATTTAAAATAGAGTCAAATCATATCAAGAGATTCTGGACTTGCATTCACTGTAAGTCTTTGAAGATAATAAAATCATTTAGAATAGTTTCGGTAAAGTCATGCCAAAGCTGAAAATATTTAGGAAAAAATCATAATGATTCTTTGCTTCCAAAAGTTTAATTAAATGTTATCATCCATTAGGATTTTTAACACAAATAATAACCCTTCAAGAAATTTAGAAATGGGAATAAAATTCTTCCTTTAAAATATTAAGGAGGAAGTAAATCACCACTAGGAACTAAAGGGAAAAACAAAAGTAACAATTCCAAGAAACACCACCAGGATATTTCTTAATATAACATATACCTATATTTAAAATCCAAAAAGGACTCAAGTAATGAAATCAATGATCAACAAGCTACCAAATATTTATTGGTGAGTATTGCACATAAGTACTGTAAGCCAAAAACAAATAAATTATAACCTAGCTTCTGAACAGGGGGTTCTATAATTTATCATGTTGCACACAAAAATCATTCAAATGACAAGGCTTCATGCGATGTTAATTAACTAACCCACTGAAATCTTCTATAAGGAAAAGATGCAATTAAAGAAATGTTGACGCAGGCCTGACCACAGGGGCGGGGGGAGTGGGTCTAGGCTGCGACTTGATGGGCCAGAGGGACCGAGAAGAAGCCACAGAGGCACAAAGGGGCAGCTATATCATTTAATCCTGATATAAAATATCACAAGGACAGAATTGTGTCTGGCAAGCCAGGGATAAGCAGGACAATGTAATTTGCCACACTTATACAGATGTTGGGGGTTAGCTACATGAGGCCAAGAGGAGGATGATAGGAAATGCAAGAAAAATCCCAGCATACAACTTCTTTGGCTAAAAGTGCCACTGTCCACACAGTACCTCCTCTTTTGAGCAAATCTGTGCCTCCAGAGAGATGTCCCTGGGAGCATATATAAATGAAAGAGCACTAACAGTCCTGAAAGCTGTACACAAAAATACGGCTTTCCTGTTCAGCTTAATCCTCTGGAGACATTACTTGGTGAAATACAGGTTTATGAGAAATACATATCTTTAGCATCGAAAACACTGGTAGCTTCATGAAAATACAGTAGATTTCTCTCTTGAACAAATAAATCAAGGCAACATCATTCATCACTACCACTCACACCTTTGGGAAATGTGCAAATACCCAGGCGTTGAAGACATCTATAGTGTTAATAACGAGCTTCATCTTTGCAGTAAAAAACCTTTATGATACTGAATAGAGAACCTACTACAGGACGCGCTTACCTAAGAATCAGATTTCAGAGTGTGATGAGGCACCAAGTATGAGATGGTGAGGCACTGGTTCAGACCACAGGATCAGCGAATTATAGCCAATAAGACAAATCCAGTCTACCGTTTATTTTTTTTTGTAAATAAGATTTTATTGGATCACAGCCATGCCCACTGATTTAGTTGCTGTCTACGGCTGTTCTCCTGATATGTAGCAGAGTTGACTAATTGTGACAGGGCCCACAAACCTACCTATTCACTCCCTGGTCCTATATGGAAAAGATTGCCAACCCGTGGTGTCTATTTTTAACTGTCAGAGCCTTAATTTCTCATCCTGTAAAATATGTATTCATTTCTTCTCAGCACTGTAATAAATTATCACAAATTGAATAATTTGGAACAATACAAATTTATCATCTTATAGTTTTAGAGGTCAAAGTCCTAGCATAAAGGTCTTGGCAGGTCTGTTTCTTCTGGAGGCTCTAGGGGAATCTGTTTCTTTGCTTTTTCAGCTTTTAGAAGCCACCTGCATTCTTTAGCTTGTGGCCTGTTCCCCAGCTTCAGAGCCAGAGCTTCCAATTGCTCTCATGTGGTCTTGTGCAAACTCTCTCTCTTTCTCTCTCTACTTTAGTAATCAGGATGACCTCTTTTCTTCTCTGCTTTCAGTATTTCATTTCCTTCTTTATCTTGATCCTCCAGCTTCGCTCTTATAAGGACCCTTGTGATTACAATGGATCCACTGAAACAATCCAGAATAATCTCCCCCTCTCAAGGTTCTTTTTTTTTTTTTTTTAAGCAAATCATAGCTGTGTACATTAATGCAATCATGGGGTATAATGTGCTGGTTTTATATACAAGTGGAAATATTTTTATCAAACTGGTTAACTTGGCCTTCATGGCATTTTCTTAGTTATTGTGTTAAGACATTTATATTCTACATTTAGTAAATTTCACATGTACCCTTGTAAGATGAACCATAGGTGTGGTTCCACCAATTATCCTTCCTCCATCCATCCTCCACACTCCCCTCCCTTGCCCCTTGCCCCACATTCTTGTGCTATAATTTATAGCTTTCATATGAAAGCCTAAGAGTAAAGTAGAAAGCTTTCATATGAAAGCTATAAATTAGTTTCATAGTAGGGCTGAGTACATTGGATACTTTTTCTTCCATTCTTGAGATACTTTGCTAAGAAGAATATGTCCCAGCTCCATCCATGTAAACATGAAAGAGGTAAAGTCTCCATCTTTCTTTAAGGCTGCATAATATTCCATGGTATACATGTATCACAATTTATTAATCCATTCGTGGGATGATGGGCACTTGGGCTTCTTCCATGACTTAGCAATTATGAATTGGGCTGCAATGAACATTCTGGTACAGATGACTTTGTTATAATGTGATTTTTGGTCTTCTGGATATATACCTAGGAGAGGAATTGTAGGATCGAATGGCCATCTGAAGGTTCTTAACTTAATCACATCTGCAAAGTTGTCATGCCACTTAACATAGTCACAGGTTCTAGGAATCAGTACAGAGCTATC
>CAUYRH010011788.1:0-21488 GCA_963574655.1 Perodicticus potto | reverse complement strand
CTGAGGTCACAGCTGGGGTCGGGAGAGGGACGCTGAGGTCACAGCTGGGGTCGGGAGAGGGACGCTGAGGTCTGCGAGGAGCGGCCACCCTCCAGGGCAGGAGGAGCTGGACGGGAGCTTCCCTGGAATTGCCTCCCCGGTGCCGCTGTGACCTGAAAAGCAAAGGGACGGTTTGTGAATGTGGAAAAGCCAAAGTAGGAGCGGCCAGAGGCAGAGGCACAGGTGACCAAGCCGAAGCAAAACCTGAAATTGCTGCGGCTCCTCCAGGAGGTCAGCTGTCCCTTTTCTTGGACTGACCGTCCTCCGTTTGTGTGAGATGTAACGTCAACACCAGTAAAGAGGAGATCACAGCTCAGGGATTATTTGGGGGAAGGCTGACTGGGGTTCCCTGCAGTTCCAGGGACTCGACTGGGTTTTACCTGCCTGTAACATGGGCACTGTTCATTTTTAGGAAGATAAACTCTGCAGTTTTAATTAAAACCTAAAAATTAGGGATCCAGCAGATGTTGGTTAATTGATAAACTTAACTGATAAGATCAAAAGCACAAAAAAAGTCCAGGATTCGACTGGAACAGGCAATTTGTAGCAAGTGGTACATGACACAGCCTTGTGTATTATTTTGAATATAGTCGGTTACTTCATCTTTTTATAAGTCAACGGTAGTGAATGGTACCTTTAAAAAGATTAGAAAAAGGAACAAAACTGCCAGATAAGTGAGATATACAGAGTTTTCTTTTTCTCTAGAAATAGATAAAAGCATACTTCCCATATTAAAAAAATCAGTGTGTGTGAGTTCTAACAAAAATGTTATTAAACTTGAGAGCACAAACCCTCAGTTTCAAAAGCAATACAGGGAGAATGTGAAGATAATATCTGGAGAAAATGTCCCTAATTGTCTATTTTACTTTGCAATCAGAAAATACATTAATGTTCCTTTCATATAGTGAATAAATTAATAAAACAACAGAATGAGAAATGAATTCTAATACTCCAAACAAGTACCACACTGACTATACAATGCATTATATAGCAACACTGTTTGTGAAAAGAGATTTGTTTTACAAAAATTTCTGCCATATTAGAATCACTATGAGGTTCTACTCAACCATTCACAATGTCTTTTCCTATGTAAACACGATATAATTCAGACATTTTTATTTCAAAAATTCAATTACATGGGCATTTGATCATGTTCCTTTAAAGATTGTGCTTCCCACGTGCATCTGACCTTTACTACCTGTTCGGGAGTTAAAAATCTTTTAGGTTTTCTGTGAACTTGGCAATTAGCTACCCTTCTAAAAATTAGTCTTTTGAAATGATAATAGTGTTTAGTCTTTTAAGTAAATGAAATACAATTAAAAATCGTTTTGACTACACGGTTCTCTACGTACTATACAATATTTGCAAACTGAAGCAGGAACAACCCCCGTCAGCGTCTAGACGAGCTGTGAGCGGCCTTGATCACCACCGCTATGATAATCGCTTTCTCTGGAGAGAATTAACCAAGTGTATGACCCAAGAGGCAAACACAAAGCAAGGAGAATCTAATTAATATTCACTTCAGGTCATAATTGTTTTATACGTAGCTGTAGTCATCAATTTGTTCAAATACAGAATCTCAATTAGTATTTGAATGGCATGTTTTTACTTGCCTTTCCGTTATTTTCTTTTTACGCAGTGATAATCCCTAGATGGCCAGTTGATGCAATCAGTCCAAATTATGTTGTTGTAAAAATACATTGTGGATTTGAATACATGTTTAAAAGTGATATTCTTCATGAATTGAAATTTCTTATAATACTGCTTCTATTGGTGAATTTCATAGATTTTAAAATTATAAACATACGTTTCAAGGATGATCTCAGATGTGTTTTTTTTAACCTATTCCCCTTTATCACTTCACCCTGCACTGACTTTAGAAGATATCTAAAAATAATGTTTGAATGTACATCAGACATAAACAAGTGTTTTTAAAATTTCAGTCATTAAAATGCTAAAATATATTCTTACATTTTAATATTTATTTTAGAAGCATGTAAGTACCACAATTAGTATTGTGAACTTATGAAAAAAAGCAACGTGAACATATATTTTGTGATCATTGTTAATTCAAGTTAAATTGCGTACACTTTATTTGCAATTTGTTTATATGAGATTATTTAATTTGATGCCAAAAGTGCTTTCTAAAAATCCACAATGTCTTGAGAAGACAGATGATGATATAAAAGCAGGTAAAAGATGAAAATATAGGATAATGGGAACTAAAGCCCAAAAGCTCAGAACAGAGAAAGAGACACATATTTAATTTTAAGTCTACTATGCTAAAATAAAAGGAGAATGTGTTCTACTTCGACTGGAGATGTGTGGCTCACAACAATTTTGTAGAATTTAGTGTATGGAAACTTCAACATACATTCACGTATATAAGATTTAAACCTTTTTCCCTCTCAAGGGGTCAAATATAGGTTTCTCCCAGTTTTTAAAGTTATTCCTAAGGCTGTCTTCGAAATTCCTGTTGCTACTTTTTCATCCTTATTGTTGTGACATGAAATATTTTCCATCATAGTTGATAAATTTTCACTACTAATATGTTAAAATATTTTCTTGTTAACTAGAATCTTCATTGCTCTTCTCTTTAGTAATTGTTATATGATTCTTTTGTGTCTTCTGGAATTAATATTTTCTGTTTCAATAATCCCCTAGTTGATAACTATCAAATTAAGTTAGATACCAGCTGCCATTGAAAGGTTCTAAATATTATGATTTTATATTGGAAGCAAGCTGTGACTTCAGGCAAGTCTGACCTCACCACACTAGCTTCACAATTTATTCATAGTTTATTGTCTTCACATGTTGCTATGGATTCAATAAGATTAGCTACTGGTTTTAAGCATTGTAAATCACAGTTATGATTTATTGTTAAACCAGCTGCACATTTTACCATTTTCCAAAGTTGTGCCTGAACTAGAACTCAATTATTATGCTAGTTCTCTGTTGATCATCTTACACAAGGCGCTTTATTGTTTTGTGATTGAAATTGTTTAGTTAATTGAAAGAATGATTATTTCTTCCATGTTCGTGGAGCAAATATGGGCAAAAGACATTCTAGTTACTGAGAAAGACTCCTCTTCCGGGCAATTAATTGATGTCAATTAATTGGGCAATTAATTAAGGCCTTCATCACCTTCATTTGAGGGTTACCACCTTGGTAAAAAGGGTTGCCATGTATCAGGGAGGAAAAGCGAGGATATGAAACCTTCACCACTATCCACCTAGTTTTCCAGAGCAAAAATGTTTGCTAATCTTTAAAAACATAGAGCTTTACCAAATAGAACTACTTCCCTTCAGGAGATTAATGGTTAGTTCATGAACTAGATCTATGAGAGCCAGTTATCATCTCCAAATTCTTGCAACAATTTTTTTTATTAAACTGGATCCTTAGAGACCTTTGAAATCTTCAGGTGTTTCTTCTAGCTTCTAAAGAGTGGAAAGTCAAGGCTACATCAGCACAAAAGTGCATTGTTCATGGAAAATTGAATACTGTGTCTGTTGAGTATACTACAATAATGTATTACTATAGCAACGTTTGAGACTATTCTGGTTAATTTTAGGATAATAGGAAATTTTAATATTTGCCATCACCATCATCTTCTGACAGAATCAGATGTCACTCAAGACCTCAGTATCAGGTATGGGGTTCTTTGTATATGAATATCACTAATTACTTTTTAATTGTACAAATGAAGTCAGAAAGAATAAATTGCCAACTTCATGAACCCTGTCAGTGATAACTATCAGGATTCAATCCCAAGACTTTTGCGCCCCAAGACTGTTTTTATTTCCCCTACTATTCCAAATTACATGACGTTTATAGACAAATGTTGTGTTTAGGAAACTAGAGAATTATTGTCTATATTTGTTCTGGTTGTTCTGGTCAAAATACTACTCATGTTTCTGAATGCTGCAAATATTTGGTTTAGGAGCCATATAGGATTTATGTGAGCAAATTGGAACTGGCATAGAGTTTAGTATTTTCATTTTGATTATTCCAGACAGGGAAGGAAAAAAAATCCAGAATTGTTTTTCCAGTAAGACATTTCATAAACTAAGGTGATATAAATATTTAAAAATGATGTAGCTCATAGAATTAATGAGTTACTGCTAAATTGATGTGCTTCTGCATTTGGGAATTTATTGGATTATCGAAAGTCTGTGAAAACAGACTCATCATTATTGACAATTCATTCTAAAGGACAAATATTACCTAAAAATCAATAATGACTCTGGAAAATCAGGCAAAAAATATAAACAGACAAATCACAGAAGGGAAAATTATATGTATTTACCAACTGAAAATATATCATTTCATTAGCAATAAGCAGAATACAAGTTCAAAGTAAGAAAGAAGTACTGTTCAACCCCAGTTAGACAGCAAAGCCCAATCATAATAAATACCGGCGAGGACTGGGCCTTCTGGAACTCTTAGCTATTTTGATACAGCCAGTTTGTTGACGAATCTATCAGCTTCCTCTAAAATGGATAATGTGCATTCTCTACAACTCAGCACTTCTACTTCAAAGAAGTGCACTTGAAAAACCTTTTTCAAATGTTCACAAGAAGACGTATTAGTGACACATGGTAGCTATGTTCATTAATAACAAATAGAAACAAGCACATTTGATAGAAGAATGGGTAAAACTTGTGATACTCTATGATAGAATAGTACAAGGTAGCTGAAACTGGAATGAACTTGAACTGTATGCTTTAACGTAGATAAGTTTCAAAACATAACATTGCTGGTAATATGCCAAATAATAGGCATACATTAAATCTATATGAATTTTTTAAAAATGAAATGATCATCTCATGGTTTATGACCCATATGCATGGGCTCGTGCATGTTCTCATATATTATGAAATAAAACACAGGCATCGTGAGTGGACAGTCCGAGAGCACGGCATTTTGTGTTGTGGAGGAGTGGCATTGGGTTAAGCCAGGGTGCAACTATATTTGTAATATTTAGAGCTCATTTTTATTTTGAGCTCATTTTTAAAACAATCCTAGATTCTCACTCAGGGTATTTTGCATAAAAAATTCAATGTTGGTTTTTAAACATTATTGAAGAAAAAACACATGGGACAAAAAAATTATATATGAAAGCTTAGTGTGAGTTCTAACAGCATAAGGGTGGTTCTTGGTATAACTGTGAAATTGGTAAAGCTTATTTGGGGGCTACTTGTGCTGCTTCCTCTGGGATTCACTTGTTTACTCTTCCTGAGGCCACAACTTCCACAGGAAGTGTTAAGATAGTCTAAAGAAACAGTCCATTCAAAATGCCACTCAGGCACCAGGGTGGCCTGTGTTTACATCAAAGCAGGGTGTATTCCATGTCCTTCCCGTGCTTTGAAATCCTTGTGGTCTGGAATGTGACCGTTCGAGTGGAAAGCACTTAGCTTCATGGCAGAGGTTCACTAGAGCTCTGCCTAATTAGCTGTGCTCGTAATAGGACCTTGCTGGGTGAATGCTACATGGGGGGTCATCAATGTTGGAGCTCAAAAAGACCTCTGCACAAATTCTCCTTTAAAGTTCAATCCTTCCAAAACTTATGGTCCACAGGAAATCTTTTTAAGTCTTCTATAAATCTTTATACATCTTAGCATATTACGTAAGTAAAAAAATGATTGTCTTAAAGTAAAATACAAGACACAAATAAAGTAAAATACAAGACACATGGCCTTGTCAGATGAACACAGAGTTTTCCAGTCAATTTCTATGAGAACAGTGTGTTTTATCTTTCTGCTTACGGTCAATCAGAGTCACCTTTGAATTTGCAGTTGTGTAAATCATTCTGAAAGTTATGAACTGAATGAGTCCCCCCTAAATACGTGTATTGAAACCTTGACCCCAGGTGGCACACATAGCTCAATGAGTAGGATGCCTGCCACATAAACCCAGGCTGGTGGGTTCGAACCAGGCCTGGACCTGCTAAACAACAATGACAACTGCAACCAAAAAAATAGCCAGGTGTTGTGGTGGGTGCCTGTAGTCCCAGTCCACTTGGGAGGCTGAGGGAAGAGCATGACTTAAACCCAAGAGTTTGAGGTGACTGTAAGCTGTGACCCACGGCACTCTACCCAGGGCTATAACTTGAGACTCTGTCTCAATTAAAAAAAAAAAAAAACAGAGAGAGAGAGAGAGAAACCTTGTTGACCTCCACTCATTGTGGTGGTATTTGGAGATGGGGCCTTTGGGAGATGATTAGATTTAATTGAAGCTTTGAAGCTGTGGGAATGGGTCCCCCACAAGGGGACTCCTGCCCTCTGAGGACAGACACCAGAAGCCCCATTCTTCCCTATTTCTTGTCATGTGAGCTCAACAGGTAGAAGGATGAGTCTTTAAGACGATAAGAGGGGTGTCCTCGACAGAATGTAAATGCACTAGCCAGAGCTTGAACTTCCAGCTTCCATAACTGAGAGAGGTAAATTACTATTGTTTAACCTACCCATGCTGTATTGTTTTGTTGTGATAGCTGTTGCACACTGAAACACTAATGATTTCATAAAATGTTATTGTCTTCAAAGTGAAGATACTCAGAATAATCAGTGTGCCATATCAGAAGAGTAAACATTGCATATTTGCTGGCTCCCACCCTGAGAGCCCTTTGAGTTAGTGTTGTTATTCTTCAGTTTAATTAATGGGAAAATTGAAGCATGAGGTATGCAGTAGGTAGAAATAGTAAAACTGGGGGTCACACCTATGACTGCTTTGCCCCAGGACCATGTTTCAAGCAAAACACTATAGTCCCTTCAATAAGGAGACAAACTTTTCATTTAGTTTTCTTGTCAGGCAGGGAGAGAATTTTATGAGCCTCTATTTCCTAATTTAAAAAACTAATTGAAAGCACTTTATATATAACTCTATTCAAAAAAATGCTAAGAAATATTAAAATTACCAGAAATATATGCATCCTTAAAACCATTAAAGAAAGAATTCTCAATCACTTTAAAAAGAAAGAGAAGTACAAATCCATAATTACACATAAGATGAAGAAAAATGGTAAGATTTAATTTTCTAAAGGAGAAAATTACTCAACCTTTGAGTGGATAGTTAAAAATAGTTATTTAAAATTAGACTGTAAAATAATAAGCCATAACAGAAAGGGTACAGTAAGACTAGTATAATAAAATTAAAATACAAGGCAGAATGATATTAGTCTCTTTCAATAAAACTTCTCATGCTTAAAAATGTAGTACCATAATATAGAACTCAAGGTCAAACTTTTAGTAATTTGCCCTAGGTTACAAATGTGGTGGGTATGACTCACAGTGTGAAGAGCATGGCATTAAAAAGGTTCTAAGAAGGGAAGATGAATTTTAAAATGATGACACAGGCAAATTTCCTAGATGGCTTGGTCCCAATAGCTTGCATCATTTAGAAATTATATACTTCTTCCATATCGAATACCTACAGCCATGATTAGAGGTCAGCAGACCATGGAGGGGAATGGAAGGAATAAATTCTGCTAGCTCTTTCTGAACCACTTCACAGCAATGAGATCGCCCTCTCTTTATGGATTCACCAGCCAAAGCTGTTCTTTCTTCACAGGCCACTTGCTATCAGGTCCTGGCTTTGCAGTTCTGTTTCACATTCCTGGAGGGCAGGGCAGAGCACCTCACCTCACGTCCCTGCTCACATCCCGGACACACTGCCCAACTCCTTGCTGTGATTTTACCTCAGCCACACCACCGGTCTATCCACAGGGCCCACCGGTCCTGTGTGTGGTTAACATATGGGTAACCCTCTTCCCACAGGGTAGTGTCTGTGTCTGTTTGATGAAAGGGTGCTATATGCAATTGTCAGTTTACTCCCATTTATTTCCTTTTATACTGAGAACCTACAATTTGCCAATACTGGCTTAAGCCAGGTCTTCAAATCATCTCTTTTACACCTCACCATTCTATATGATTTGCAGAGAGGGAGAAGGGAATTTAGAGCAGTTAAGCAAGTTGCTCAAAACCATGCAATTAAGGCCAAAAGTAGGAACGAGAAACCCAGAGCTAGTCTGTCTGCAAAATCGTACTTTTCACTCCTCCGTGGAGTTAAACCCTGATCTTGGCACTGGGAGCAGGAAGGGAAGGTAGATTTGCATAGTCGTGTACTTGAAGTAGTGACCAATGAGAACCAAATGAAGTGGAAGTTGGCATAAGAAGCTCCGGTGCCTTCATGTTAATCACTGTTGCTCAGGGCATTTTGTAGAGGGACGAGGTAGTGGAGATTCTTCCCAAGTTTGCATACTTCATGGAAAATATACAATCTTTGCAACTAAAAAGTCACAGTCTTTTCATGCTTTCTTTAGAAGGTGACCCTTCCCACCTTGCAAGTATTTAAATATTATAGTTGGTTTTATTGGACGCCACCCTGGAGGGTGAGGAGAAAGTGAGGAACACCAAACTCTGTCCCTGCCCTCGCGAGTTTTCCATCAGTGGGAAGAATAAAAAGGAGGGTCTATAAAATGACCTTGAGAGAGTGGCAAGGACAAGACCATCGGTGTCTCAGAGGAGGCCAAGGAACTGAGTTTAGGGTTTTCTTTAAATATACATTGATTTTAATCCCTAATATGAAGCAAATTTATATTTTTCAGGTGAAGGCTACAACCCATTTATTGCACAAGAAGATGGGGAAAGGGGAGAGGGAGGGAAGGGGAGGGAGAGGGTGGGGGGAGAGAGGATTAAGGGCGAGATCACACTTGTGGTGCATATTTGAAGGGTCAGGAGAAAACTTCTAAACACGGATCAAAAATGTTTTCACTTAGTAAGTGAGACAAATCTCATGAATGGTATGTCAATCAGGTGGATGAAAATATCTCCGATTGTATGTGAAGCACACACACTGTACCCCATGATTGAATTATTGTACTCAGCTATGATTCAATAAAAAAACAAACAAAAAAAAAACTATGTTTAAGGCTGTGCTCAAAATGTATGCAAATACCTTATAGTGTCTAAGACAATTCAATTAGCTTACTCTTAATGTAATTAATAATAATTCCAAAGTCCAAAATAAATAATATAATGTAAGTTTATTGTTAACATCAAGTATCACCAGCTTTATACAATGTTTACTAAATGGCTTATAGAACCCTCATCATTTTAGATAAAAACAATGATGGAATTTTAATTAGAAAATCCACCGTTTATATTTAAAATGAACTCTATCTTGAAATCTTCATGAAATTATTACATTATTTCTTTAAATTAAGTAAAAATACGGGTGATGGGCACACTATAACTTTGACTCAAACAGTAAAAAAGCAATTTATGTAACCAAAATGTTTATGCCCCTGCAATATTTTGAAATGAAATTCAGAAAAGAAAAAGAAATAGAAATGTTGGTTATCTGACTAGTGTGCCCCATTTAATGCTCTCGTCCACGGCTTAAGACGGTGATGGCAGAGGTCAACAGCTCCCCTCTCCTCCAAAATGAGAGGTCTGTGGTGAGTGTCGAGTGTGATAAAGAGGATATTTTCTGTAACAAAAACTCAAATCCGAGTGTGGGGAATAAATAGACCACTTATGACTATTAGTGGGCGCACACCACAGTTCATTCAGCACTGCCCCAAACGGTGTCATCCCCACCTCTGGAACTCAAGGGGATTGGAGCTCTGTCACGATCCAGACACAATGGTGTGGTGAGGCAGTGATCCTGGAATACAGCACAGTCCTGCTCCAATCGAGGACGTGTGCATCACAGAGTCAGCCACACGAACGCAGGAGGCACACACCTGGCTGCATCTTCTGCCCTGCGGTTCACAGGCCACGAGCCCGTAGAGCGAGTGACTGCACTGGACCCTACAGGGCATTGTAACATGATAATCATAGAAAATGTGCAGTAAAAGAAGACAAAAAACTGTACTTCTGTGTTTACCGTTGGTGGAGCTTGGAGGACTAGAAGGTGCTCGGGGTGAGTCTGTGGGTGCATGTGATGGCCTCGGACAGGACAGCACACTGCTGAGGACATTATCAACACTCACACTCAGGCCACACTCAGTGAGAATTTCATTGACTGACATTCTTTATGCTTGTGCTTTGTTATACAAGTAAACACTCCAGTTGACTGAATGTGACCAAGAATCTAATTCCTATTCCTGTATTCTTGGGGAAGTAACTGGAACCAGGCATTAGATGACATTGTCCAGGTATTAACCTCCAAAACTATTGTGAATAAGGATGACAGCGGAGACCAGATATTAGGCAGACAACTAGCAATTTCTGGAAACACTCGGCTCTAATACAAGGGCTCATCCATGTCCTCGCCTCTAGAGTGTATTTCTCCGTCTCAGATTTCGTTTCAACAGCCGGCAGAGGAAAACATACAACTTCATCTGTTGAATAGAAATAAAAACCCTGTGCCACGTAAAGGTTTCAGGCGCACGGGCAGGCAGCGTTCCGGGAAGACAGCTCGGAAGAAAGCTACGGGCAAAGTCATGTGTGTTTATGTTGACCTCATTTTAAGCTTTTATATCCATCAGATAAAAAACAGAACACAACTAAAAGTGTGCGTTTTAGTTATCCGCTCCCTTCTGGGTTGTCCTCAATTCATCAATCTCAATTTAATGGCTGATGACGATCTTTTAATCTTAGAGGTTTTGTAAACATAACTCATAAGTTAATAATTTCTACATGCCTGCTACCTGTTCTGTCCTTTCCTCACCTCCATTAAATATCTGTCTTTCCTTCCCCCACCTCCTCCTGCCCTTTCCCCTTTCCTCTCTGGGGCTCCCTTCCCCAGTTCTCCGTCCTTCTTACATGTACACGTCTTGTCTTACAGTCCACACATTTAACCATCAGAATTCCTCACTCCCCATCCATCCCAGAATATTACATGAGCAAAATGCCACAATCGGCGGACATCTAAAGAAATGTAATCTGTCGCTTTAACATTTGGATTGGAATAAAAAGTCAACTTTGGGGTAGTACCTGGTTAAATTCCTTCGAAACAATTTTAGGTGTTAATTCAGTATGACCATCTCATGCTTTTAGTTGCACAGACTTCTTGGGCCCTGGGTAGAGTCAAGACCTAATTGCCCTTGAGACTTTCTCTACTATAAATGCTCAGAAAGTGAGAGTTTCGTGAGAGGACATGAAATCATTTAAACGAGTGCTTCCAAACTCATATATTAAGGTGTATTAAATAAGTAACATGACATGCTTCTCATACAACACTTTCAACGAAATTTTAAAAATATCCATTAAACCCATGTGATTGGAAGAGAAAAATCTCTTCTTAGTTGTAACATACATCATTTATTGCAGACTCATTTTTTTTTCCCTATTCCTTCCCTAGTTGTCCTTTTATTCTATTCTTTTTTTTTCCTCTTTTTTTTTTTTTTTGAATCATATCTGTGTACAATAATTCAGTCATGGGGTACAGTGTACGGGCTTCAGATACAATCAGAGATATTTTCATCAACCTGATTGCAATAACATTCAAGAGACTTTCTCATTACTTTGTGAGAACAATTGTGATCCGTATTTAGAAGTTTTCTCCTAACCCTTCAAATTATTCTTTTTTCTTTTAAAAAGTGATTTATAGGTGGCCTTCAGAAAATTGGCAGGGAAATTTTCAGTACAGCATCTCACAGGCACCTTCATATTACTGACTTGAATTTGTGTCCAATAGCTAAAAATATGCTTGTCATTAGCTGTGATTTAGGAACTATCAGGTCTAATCAATTCAGTCAATGGCATTCAAAGAAAGAAGTCATCCAAAGGAGACGCTTAGCTGTGACTGGGACCTCGTTGTTGGCAAGGTGCTCTTTCCATCACAGTACTAAGTGTGTGCTGTAAAGAGTGACAAAATCTTGTCATACTTTAATTTATTTCAACCAGGTACAATTAAACCTTTTGGCAAATAAATAAGTTTTGAGTTACTAGCATATTTATATGTATTCAGTTTTATCTTTCCAACCTTTCTTTAGATTCGTTCAAGGAAAGGACTTGTGTTGAAAGGCAATATTTGCTGGACACTAAAATAAGAAATGATAATTAGAATAATATCTAATATGGTGTGGAAGAAACAGCTTTCCTACTGTGGTCGGTTCATACATTTTAGACCCTCGTGAATTTGTTAAAAGAAACAAAAATTAGTTTTCTGATCTAAATATTTGAGGGTTGATCTCATGTGAGACATGTGTAATTCTCCCAAATAGTCATTTTAAGCCACTCAAACCCTGAGCCGTGTGGTCCACACACGACCCACCTGCCATGCATGTGCCCTGGGCAGAGGTGGCTGGAATCTGACTTGTTTATCAGCTTCCTGCTCTGGGGACTGTACGTGTTATACAAAGGCACGTTCATAGGATCCCATGTTCCTATTATCTTGGACAGCCATCACCACTTCCTAACCTGGGCTGGGCCATTTGTACGACTGGAGGGACTTCTTGGTATTGTCACCTTTATCTATTTATATTGTTATAACAATGCCACTGAATGGCTTATTTAAACAGCAATGCATTGTTTCACAGTTCTGGAGAATAACAGTCCCAAGGTGTAGACAGTGGCGTCTTCAGAGGACATGCTTTCTGTGTCATCTCATGGTAGAAGGGCAAAGAGAAAGGGCCTACTCCTGAAATCCTTGTTATTCTCCATGAATCAATGAAGCAGGCAGAGCCTCCAGGACTGAAATTCCTTCCATTAGCCCCCACCGTCTAACACTGTCTTGTGAGGGATTTAGGTTCCAACCAAGAATTTGGGGAGGAAACATTCAAACCATAGCAGTGCCTAATACCTAAACGAAAAGGGTGCTACTGACATTGGGTCCTTTACCTCCGAGCCTCACCGATAGTAGACTGTGAGACAGTCTCCAACCCCAGAGCATCTTCTGCTCTGTCCCCACAGCAGCCAGAAGAGAGAGCTGGGAGCCCTCAGGCCTGGAACCACACACCACAGGCTATGTTCAGCCATTCCTCCAAATAAAGTTTCGAGGTCAAAGGGCCAGATTCACACTCGAGGAGCCCCTGTTTGGAGGCTTGCAGTGTGCCTTAGTGCAGAATCTCCTCTGTGTTGCCTAGATTAAATAAAACTTTTAGTCCTGCTTAAGCAAAGCATTTCCTGTGTGAGGTTGTTATGAGTGCTCACTAGCACTCACTTCACATTGTGAAAGCTGTGTTCTGAGCAATGTGTCCAACACGTCCATCTATAGACCAAATGCCCCTTCCCTTAGATATACGCAGATTTGCTTGGCCACCTCAATCTTACTATCCATGTCTTTAGAAGTAAAGGGGAAGATAATAAAAGAGAAAAATTTAATCTGTTCCATACCTGTAACCAAAATTTCCTCCTAATCCCAGGGTAGTGAGATTAAGCCCTCAAAAGCACAACCTTAGTTTTCATTATTTTCCTGCTAAAGTTTGGTGTGACTGAGGGAACATGGAGAACAATCATGGCAAAGGCTGATACCACGGAAGATCAATAATAAATTCCTTCAGCATTTATTTTATGTCAGGCACTGTTGTTAAGTTCCTTAAATACATTGCCTCCCGTATACGTACTATTCCTAATTCTTATGTCACTTAATTATGCTACTGTGTGTCCACAAATGTTAAATACGCATATAGGGTAACTCAATTTTTTCTCAGTGAAAGACTATTGAATGTCTACTGCATATTAGCTGTTGTTCTGGGCTCCAGGGCTGCATCAGTGCCCCAAAGTGGTGTATAGTGCAGAATGCATCTCATAGGTATAATATGTTATCAGTTGAAAAACATTATGCAAAAACAAAAGCAGGATAGGGAAGTTGGTGTAGGACCCCAAGACAAGAAGGGGGAAATGGCGGCTGTTCTTTTCTAGGATATAATAAATCAAACAGGGACAGTCTTACTGAGCATGTGGTGTTTGAGCACAGATTTGGAGGATGAAAGGTGTAGTTAACCACGTGGGAAAGAAGCCTTGTCTTCAGCAAAACCTGAAAGCCTCTTGTTTGAAGAACTGACAGTGATGAAAATTTGAAAAGTATCCATAAGTAAATATTCATTTTTTTTAAATTTTTAACTAGAGTAGTATACTCAAATGGTTACTGTTCCTTTATAACTCCCATGCTAGGTTTTCCTACAAGCCCGCAGTGATTAGGGGTGGAGGAAACACCCCTGGGAGAAGTTTGTGGACTGATCAGTGGGGCAAAGTCAGCGGGCATGTGCAAAACATATTGGGCCAGGGCTGGAGGCAGGAATATTCTTGGATTAGGCCCACTGCTTATCTCCTGTTAGAAATAACATATCATAGAATTTCTACTGCTTCCATTTTTAAAGTAATTTTAATTTCTAACTATGAAACAGTTAGTTTTCTCAAAAAAATAGTAAACATAACAATTTTCAGAATAAAGTCATTATTTAACAATGAGCTCTTCCATTTACTCAACTGATCATTAACTTCTCTAAGTCACAAATCTATATATAATTACAGGCAGGTAATTAAACTGAAGACTGGATGAAACAACCTCCAAAAGATCATAAAAGGTATCTTCATCATTGGATCACTGTTCCTAGGCAATATAGTCAAACATAGTCATTCGATCTCTCAAAAATGTTCTCCCTTAAGGGTAAAGAGCAAATAATGTGCATGATTTTTGTCCAATCATGTCATAGAATTTAATGTTATCAAAAAAGTGATGCTATGGATTTGATTGCCTTAGACAATACTTTCAGTTTCCATAGAAAGCCTTTGGGGTTCCCTATCAGCAGTCATGATAAAACATTTTCACGAGGTTACTATCATGAATGTGCCGACATAAAAGATCCAAAAGACAATACTTTATGAAAGCAATTATTTTACATGTTAAATGGATAATTTACTGGAATCTGCCTCCACATTACTTTTCGTAACTATATAACACAGAGCCATTTAACAAGAGCATTTTATTATGGAGATTTCTGAAAGCTTCTGCTTCTTTGCATACTAATAAAGAAAAAAGTCTGTACAAAAAGAAAAAAATCAGAACCCATAAGTATTATCAAGGTCAACAGCATTTCCAGTGAGGTTGCTAGCAGGCCTCTGAGGGACAGAGAAGGTGGTGAGGTTGCAACCTGGGGACACACGGCACCCCCAAGAGCACTGACAAAATTCTACCGCTCTCTGGGGAGGATGGAATGAAGTAGGAATTGGCCATCAGAGGTTTTCCCGCCCTTTGGTCATTGCCACTAATAGCTATGCAGGGGTGCCCATCTCACCATCACAGGAATTATTCTAGAGAACTCACCAAACTGAGTCATGAGCAAAGAAGGAAAAGGCGGCGAGAGGATAGCACTATGGGTGGCTGCATGCTTTACCAGTTTCTTTCCCTGCTGCCACGTTCAGTGGGCTCGTCCTTGATCATCTTGTTCACTCGGAACTGTGAGGTTTCCCATGAGATTTAGCCCACAGCAGGCACTCAGCCAACGGTCGTTGTCTAACAGGTTAATTTTCTATCAAAGCTTTTCCTTGTTTTTCAACAGTATTTATGTTCCTTCTCACAAAGATGCTTTGAAGAAAGATTTAGGCCCTGAAAGGTGTCTGAGAAGTCACTTTCCAGATTATTTCTAAGGAAATGCCCAGCTCTACATTCTGTGAATATTTGTGTGAAATTCAAATGCCTTATCCCACATTTCCTGGACATTTTTACATTTCTTATTTCTTGTACCATCTTTATTTAATATTTTTAATCAATACTACCTTTCTTCACATATGATATATTGATTACTCTAATATCCTGGGGGGTTTGTATACATATTAATAAATTTATTAATGTTTGATATTAAATTCCCTACTAATTTGCTTTAATTAATCATTATATTTCTTCTCTTAAAAAAGTACATTGAAAATACTGAAAAAAAAAGTACACTGAGGGCTGGGTGATGACATGGTTCATTGATGTAATCCTATCACTCTGGGAGGCCAAGGTAGGTGGATTGCTTGAACCCAGGAGCTTGAGACCAGCCTGATGAAGAGCAAGGCCCAGTCTCTACTAATAACAACAGAAAAAAAAAAAAAGAATGAGAGAGAAGAAAAATAGCCAGGTATAGTAGCATATGCCCATAGTCCCAGCTACTCAGGAGGCTGAGGATCAAACCTGAGAGACTGAGGTTTCTGTGCCCTATGGTGCCATTGTACTCTATTGTACCCTATGCAGGGCTGCTGAGTGCGACAGTCTCAAAAAAAAAAAAACAAACAAGCAAACAAAAAAGATTGAGTTACTTTTTGTTGTTCTCAATTGCCTTAGCTTTCACAGGAATTAGTTTCTCTCACACAAACCTATACCCGCTGAATTCTTAAGGACAATTTTTAATGAATTTTTTTAAAGAAAATCCTCATGACACATTTAGATAAAAATTGAATTTTCGAAAAGCAATTACCATTTTCATAGAGTAAAACTCTTCATAACCAAGACCAATTCCAGAATTGTTGAGGCATAATACAAAATAGAATTAGGTTGCATTTGTACACAACTGATTAAAAATAATCAAAATAGCACCAACAGAAGATCATATCACACGTAGGACCCTCCTGAGGACCGTCTCCATTCCTGTCCACGGGTCTTTCTCTGTCCACGGTGTTGACTGGTCATATTGTTTAGAAGGCACATTTCTTTTAATGGGCTGGGAAAAGTCATTACTTAAAGGACCATGTATAAAAAAATGTACCTTGTAAGATGTCTTATGTTCAAAAAAGTAATTATGTGAGTGTGTGCACTTGTTGATATTTTGTATGCCCTAGTTTTCTTTTTAGGAAAACAGAATATACAGAAATAGAATTAGGTGGCAGGGCTTGACTCCTTCACCAAGAACGTGCCTTAGCAGAGACATGGCTTCATGTGCAGGAAGACTTAAATTGTGACTCAAAGAGATGGATTGGGTATCTGAATTCAGCTTTTCTTGACCATGATTATCACAAGTCATTGACCAGAGGAAATAAGCTAAATACTTGTGAACCCACATTCCCTCAACATACTAACATTTGGTATCAAGGCACAGACAGGCGTGAACTGGAAAGTCCGACATTAGGTTCTTTATAACAAATTTGTGTTTGCTAACTTGGGTTTCTGGGGGCAGGTACCACCTAATTTGCTGTCTCTCGTCCTTGTCAAAGGGAAGGATCCGGAAAAGGCAGGCTGTGACACAGGCACGTTGAGCCCCACACATACCCTTACAAAGTGCTTGTCGCGTGAGTCTATGTAGATGGACAGAATCCACTAATAATGCAGGTATTGATTAGATTCACATTAGAGTCAATGAAACCAACATCAGCTAACTTGTCTGAAAGTTCAACAGTACAAGGTGGGGCAAGAATTTGAACATAGGTATTACATCAGAGTGTTTTATGAGGGTCAATATTTCAGATCTGGATTGGCACGATTCATTAGAGAGAAGTAGGCAGAATACCTAAGACACAGTCTGTCTAATGTGAGGATTGGCGATTTTACACTTGACCTGTGATTATTTTTGAAGTGTACCAATTAGCTTTAATGCTAGGCTTTCAATGACTTTGACAATGATCTGTTCCCAATGTTTACAACAAACCAGAAGAGTTAAATTTTGTCATATACATCACGTCTACCAGGAATTTAAAATCCTGAGGAGTAAGTACTTACAATGACTCAAGAAAAGTTGGAAACTTTGATTAACTGGCATTCTATGGAAGTGAGTTCTGATTAGAAAACAAACAGCCCTTCTCTTTCTAAGTAGCAAATCACTTCAGTCTTAAAAGGGTATCCTTGATTTAACTGATTTTTCTAGAAATAGGTAACTTGTGGAAATAAAAAACAATTAATTTGTCATTTAATTTAATAACATCAGTTTTTAAGGAGCACATGTGATTTTTACTGTGGTACTCTGGGACGAAATCTGTAATAGTTAATTTTTATGTGGTATTATGCTACTAAGCCTGAAATGAAAAAAATTACCTTGATTTGATTCAATAATACTCCTCAAGCTATTATTATTATTTCTAACTAAGTCTTTCTTTAGACAATTTATTATAAAGACACTGGTTAAAAATATTTTCCCATAACTTAATGAATATTGGGAAGTTACTGTCCAGAAATCTGTAGTAATTTATGCTTGCTGCTACTGTTCTATTATAGGTTGAAGTGTTATGATAGATTTTATTCTTTGCTCATTTTTAAGTTTGAAAATGTTTTCTTGTCTAATTTATAGCTCTCTCATGAAGAGGGAAGTCACATATTGGCATGTTTACTGATCATTTGTAATTACACCATTATGAATTTTCCACCCTTAACCCTAAAGAATTCTTACATTATAGTGTTTACAAAAACTGGCAATTTTCTTACATAATTTCCCTGAAAAATCACAATTTTTTTCAAGCTGTTTTTAATGTGTCATTTGAGAGGTATATCTAATATAGTAGATTTATGGTAATAAAGAGCTAAATCATTCTGAGAGCATTCTAAGAATTCTCATGGATGGAAAAAACTCTACCTAGTGAGGTAAGACAATTTACCCTCTTTTATTTCAAATAGAAGGTGTACAAACAAGAGACAAATTGGTCTCATTTGCTTTAAAGGACTGTTTGACATTTCAATCCCTTTGACCACTCATGTTTTATCTGTTCAACTTTTAGAGCAGGATAAAGTCAGTTTGTAATAATGGTGTCTCCATTCCCTGCTCTCTTTCTTTTTATTTCTCACTTAATATTCACTCTCAGTCTTTCTTTAGGCAGCGCCCAATTATAGCACAAAAATATGGGGAAAGGGGCAAGGGAGGAGAGGGGAGAGGGAGGGTGGGTGTAGAGAGGGTAAATGGTGGGATCACGCTTATGGTGTGATCAGCGAGTAGGGCGCCGGCCCCATTTACTGAGCATGGCAGGTTCAAACCCAGCCCCGGCCAAACTGCATCAAAAAATAACCAGGCCTTGTGTTGGGCGCCTGTGGTCCCAGCTACTCGGGAGGCTGAGGCAAGAGAATCACCTAAGTCCAGGAGTTGGAGGTTGCTGTGAGCCGTGACACCACAGCACTCTACGGAGGGTGATAAAGTGAGACTCTGTCTCTACAAAAACAAAAAAACAAACAAAAATAATAATAAAAAATAAATCTGGATGGAATGAACATCACCATTTTAGTGGGATTTGAACACTGAATTATTTCTCCTCCGCACATTAATCCTCTAAATCTGTGTTCTAGATATTCATTCGAGGTCTTCCTTGCACCATTTGCTGAGCTAAGCACAGCGTCCGCTGGTCTCCTGGAGACCCTTTCCTCTCTGGGGAAGACATTCAATAGAACAATCCTGACTCCACCAGGAGACCCTCCCAGAGAGGCCGGACTCATGTACTGTGCTACGGGGAAGTATAATAAAGGGCCGACTCCTTAAGAGAAGCGCAGACAGTTTCCCCTTGGACCTGCTACTCAAAGAGTAGAAAGAAGGAAAAAATAATGGAATACCTTTATTACAAGTATTGTAATACCTTTATTACAAGAATACCTTTATTACAGAAACCTGAGCGAGGTTCAGGGGACACAACAGTTAAAGCGAGCCAGTTGAGATGAGATCATTTAGGGCTCTGTAGTGGACATTGAACCTTCCTATAAATGTTGTAGAAAACTAAGGATTGTGTTTAAATAGGAAGTCTACAGATAGGATTTTATCTGTTTAAGAAGGCAAACTGCAGTGCAAGCTGTGAATTCCAGAGGAGAATTGATTAAGAGGCTAGATAGGGATGTGTGTAGCCAATGAGATGAATTTTCATTGCAGCATTGCCGGGATACAATTGAACAGACCTAAGGAATACTTAGAAGGACCAATAGTCAGAACTTAGTGATAGCTAAAATAATTTTATGTTATCATTTTTCTTATACAGCCACAAGCTTAAATGAATACATCATTCTCTATTAAAAAATAATACCCCCTCACATGTACGCCAGGTAATAGGAAAAAATATATTATGAATATCTTTGGGGCTCTCATTTTTAAGAAAAAAAAAACATAAAAAGCATAAGGGAAAATTGGAAGTAGCCGTACTTGTAAAATTTTTGGTACATTAGGAATGTGAATACATTAGACGATTTAAACCACAAATGTATGAAGTTAGTACTTGAAAGGCACAAAGAATGGGATTGATAGCCATTCTCAGTGTGAAGGGAGTCACTTTTTGAGCTAAAAGATAAAAAAGCAGGAGGCAGAAACTTATAAAAGTTTTTGCAATCAAGAAACTCTGCAATCAAGTTAGTTTCTAGATTCTTGCTCTGGGCCTTGTGTCATTTCAGATCATTTTAGGTTGTTATTTAAGATGTGAAAGTGAGTTCACGAGTGAATCTTTAGGGAACAGAACAGGCAAAGGTGCTAAACTTTCATGCTTACTGAATGGGGAGTAGCCAGAAAGTCGGAGTTTTCCTTTTAGAAAACATGTAGCAACACCAAAAGTTTAAATTGTTCGAGATTCTAATAGTCAAAGCCAGCTGAGCTTTCTTGGCGAAAAAGCAGATCTCCACAGACTCTGCTCATGAGGAAATTTCAAAAACCTGCACCTGTAAAAGTAAATTATAATTAACGTGGTGCTCTTGCAAATAAAAAGGTAACAAACTAGAAATAACGGTTAATTGAAAGGTAAGCAACTTTGTTTTCTTAGAAATATTGATTAAATAATATATGAATTTTAGAAAATTTAAAAACAGTTGTATCCCCTTAATATTTTGAAATAAAAATATTTTTTAAAGAAAGAAAATTCAGTAATATGTGATCAACATTTGTGTTGCTGTTTAAATAAAGTGCTTTATTTAAAGCTTCCTTCCTTGAATACTAAAAATTATTTTATTGTCAAGACATATCTGGTCATTTCTGAAAATAAATAGAACACCCAATATTTCATTTTTAAGAAATCATTGGTAAAACATTTTTTTATTTAAAGGTGTATTAGCTGTTGATATTACTTTATTTAATCCTATTTTACTCACGTTAAATGCTAATGCTACAAAGGATATGGTTACTTTGTCTTTCATTATCCTCAAGGGTAGTCAGGATGCATTCAGGGAGCAATGTTATAAATACCTATATCCTTCCTGTGACTAGGTAACTAATATAAATGATAAGGCAGTATCATTTTTAAGTAACCACCAGCCTCCTATTTTTTTTTATTTTTATTAAATCATAATTGTGTACTTGGTGCAATCATGAGGCACAATGTACTGACTTCATATACAATCTGAAATATTTTCATTGAACTATTTAACATAGCCTTCATGGCCTTTCAATCACCATATGAAGACATTTATATTCTACATTTAGTAATTTTCACTTGTACCCTTGTAAGATGCACCGTAAGTGTGATCCCACCAATCACCCTTCCTCCCCTCCCCTCCGTTGCCTCCCTCCCCATTTCTTGTGCTATAACTGGGTTTTAGCCTTCATATGAAAGCTATAGATTAGCTTCATAGTAGGGCTGAGTACATTGGATACTTTTTCTTCCATTCTTGAGATACTTTGCTAAGAAGAATATGTTCCAGC
>CAUYRH010011787.1:0-14029 GCA_963574655.1 Perodicticus potto | reverse complement strand
TAGCCAAAAAGGCTGGACAACTGCTGAGGAGACACTTGTGCCTTGGTGTCTCCTTCACTTTACACTTGGGACTAAATGTGGAACCCCCATTTCCTATGCCTAGGTCAGTTTCTTTTGAATTTCCTAGGCCTGAATTCCATGTATGAACTGTGTCCATTCATTGATGCACTCATTCACCTTCCCCCCCCCCCCGGCGGAAGGGACTGCATTCATTCGTTTCCTGGCCAAGGAACCCATACACCTATATATACCCTGAGGCTAGAGTCCTAGAGGAGGAGACGGGGAAAGACCGGGAGAGGAACGGAGAGAGCTTCTCTCTCCCTACTTGAAATCTCTCCCACTACCAGGAGCTTTGGTGTTTTCTGTATTCTTTTCTGTAAATCAATTCTGTCTTACCACGGAGGGGTGGTGGGGGGAAATAATGTAATAAAGAATAATAAAATACATATATTTAAAAAATAAAAAAATAATAAAAAAATAAAAAGTGGCATTCCCTTTGGAATGTTTCACTATTATGTACACATTAGTCATCAGCATTCCAAAAATCTATCTCAGTCTTTCTTCTGAATATGTGCATATAGCTCCACTTTTCTTCCTAGATCTTTTCATTCACTTCTAAAAGAAAGACAGATTGGCTTGGCGCCCGTAGCACAGTGGTTATGGTGCCAGCCACAGACACTGAGGCTGGAGGGTTTGAACCCAGCCCTGGGCCAGCTAAACAATAATGACAACTGCAACAACAACAAAATAGCCGGGTGGTGTGGCAGGCACCTGTAATCCCAGCTACTTGGGAGGCTGAGGCAAGAGAATCGTTTAAGCCCAAGAGTTTGAGGTTGCTGTGAGCTGTGACCCACAGCACTCTGCTGAGGGTGACATAGTGAGACTCTGTCTCAAAAAATTAATAATAATAAAAGAAAGAAAGACAGATTGATATCCAAACTACTCCTGCCTTTCCCCAAGCGGAAGTCAAAATGAAAGGCAACTCCCTTTTTCTTTAATTGATTTCCCTCGGATTGAATAAAACACCACAATTCTAGTCTATTATAGTTTTTGACAAATAGAAGACAATAAAAAGTAACTTGCTGTTATGGTTGGTGTTGTTGTCATTACTGATCCAAGTACTTGTCTTCTTACAGTCCCAAGGATTAGGCAGCCACCAGGTTCAGTCTTGTCAAAATTGACACTTGCCTGCAGGGTTTAAAACTGATTCCAGTGGAGAGACCAGCTCCTATCTCAGGAAATAATGGAAGTCTCCGGTCATGAGTCATCATGGACTCTTACCATTAACATTAATTTTTTAGCATTTAAGTAAACTGTTCATTGTTTTCAGCACCTCTGACAAAGTTGATAATAATTATGGTTTCATTTACTTTTAAAAATGTACTCTAATGACTTACCCTTTGCTGAATCGTTTTAGACAAATCATTTAGAAGACATTGGAAAGAATGCCCAGGAGTTAGCATCTGCTTCTCTTGCAAGCAAAATTAATCATCCATCTGTGTATCCATAATAAAAAATGTTTGTTCTTTACTTGTGTGAGACATTGTTTGGAAGTTTGTAGAGAACACTCTGCTACTATCCTCAAATTTCTAAGACACCAACATAAACAGCAAATTAATTGGAATATATTCATTGTGCTGGGTTAAATGTGTTAACAGCACTGCCAGTAAAATGAAGTGTCTAGTGTATGGTTAACCCTCAGGACTAGTTTTATAACCCTTATTATTATCAGCAAAAGCTACCTATGGCCTTTAGGAGTGTTCAACAGCATCTGGACGTCTGTTGTCATGTATCACCCAATGTATACATTTTTTTTTTCTGTTGAAAAGTAAAGGTCTTAAATATTGCCTAAATTATAGACTGAGGCAAAAAGATTTCATAATTCAAAATAGCATCATAAAGATTATTAGAATCATCTTGGGTGATCTGTTCAAATAATGCCTCTCCCTTTGACTTCCATTACTTCTATAATACATCCAGGTATAGGAGGCTTACACCCTTTCAGGACAACCCACTACTTCTTAAATTTTAATTCTTACATTATCTACATCTGCAACTTAACTTTTAAAGTAGTTTAATTATAGAGTTACTTCCTTCACCTATTGTTTTTCTTCACTTACATGACCTTCCTTGCATCTTTTTCGTGTGACCTCTAAAAAAAAAAAATCTCCATTCGCTGCTGGTAATTAGTTTCTTTAGGTCTTTCAGCTGTTTTTGTTTTTATGGGGGAGCGTGTTATTCATCAGAATTTTGGTTTTGAAACTTGTCTTTCCTGTAAAGTCATATTCCCATTAGAGACCCGGTCATTGTTAAAACACCTGTGTCTTCTCTGAAAAATTTTGAAATTTTGTATGCCAAAGTCTCAGATGACTGTGAGTGAACTTGCTCTCATTCGCATTGATGAGCTCTGTGATGGCACCGTCTCATGACCCCAGGGCTCTCATCATTCATGTGGAAACTATACTCACAGATAATCTTTCCCAGAGGCATGGAACAAAAAGTCTCACAAACCTAATTAAATCACATGTAAAACACATAGAGGCAAGAAATAGGATAGGTTAATACACTTGCAATAAGATTCAAGCAACTACACCAGTTAAATCCTAAGTCCACAAAGTGGAGATCTCTCTCTCTCCTCCTCCTTTCTCTCTCCTCCACTTTTATTTCTCTTCTCTCCCCTCCCCCTTTCTCTCCCCTCCCCCTGTCTCTCCCCTCCCCCTTTCTCTCCCCTCCCCCTGTCTCTCCCCTCCCCCTGTCTCTCTGTCTCTCTCTCCCCCACACACCCACCCTCCTCTTCTTTCTTCCCTCCCATTATCCCTCTATGAGGATTTTGCCTTTATAATGGTTCCTTAAAAATATTGAGCTCCGCTTATATAGAGAATTAGGCAAAATGGTAGACAAAGATTGGGCCAAAAAAAGACTTAAAAGTCAAGCCAAGAAAGGTAAATGAATATCCTATACGTACCTGCCCGTCAGCACTCAGCATAGGGCATGCCACCTAGGACATGGAAAACACATTATTTTAGTGAATGTTGTGGTCAGAAAGAAAATCTGCTTAGGATGGGTTTTTTAAATAACTTTAAAATATATTGAATTATTTTATACCATAAGTAAGAGATTAATAAGATATGTGATGATGTATTTTGAAGAAAGTATTATTGAAAAAATGCTTTGATATTAAATTTAAAATTGGCTTTACCTTTTAAATCCCATTCTCTCGACCATGCTTTCTGCAAAAATGACTTTAGCCTATCTTAAGCCCAAACATCTATCCTACCACATTTATAACTTTAAGGGCAATATCCTTGTCTTATGGTCCTGTTTCTTCTCACCAGTTTCCTATTATGGCTAAAGATAATTTCCCCTCCTCAAAACATCTCTAATATTTACTTTATATGTCTCTTCGCATCTGCAAGGTTTTTTTTTTTTTTTACATTTTTGCCTTCATTATAATTATTTATGTATTATATACTATTTTTTCCATTTAATTTTAAGCTTCCTAAAAGTGAAAACCATTTATTTTTACATATGTATTCCTTAGAGGGCTTCCCATGGTACCTTCCTTACAGATGGATGATATTTTAATAAACTTTTGCTGAATGCATGGAAGAACCATTGCATAACCCAATTACTATTTCAGGAATCAACTCAGAAAGTTGATTCATATTCTAAAAGAGAGGCCAGCAAACTTTTCCTATAAATATGAATAAATAGTTTAGGCTTTGCTAGGAAAGAAACAAAATCAAGGATATTACTTAGGAAATATGTAACAAGAGAGAAAATAAATTTTCGCAAAATTTTTATTTGTGAAATCGAAAAATATAATTGAGTACAAAATTTTGGAATACAAGTCTACTAATGAGAAAAATAGCATTTTTAGAGGAGAAATTCAGCTTATTATAGTTTCTATCATCAGAATTGAATTTTCTGTTCATCTGTTAATATTGACCTGTAGTGAGATTTTGTGTATTTTACATATTTTATCATTGAAAACTCTTTTCACACAGATAAGCATTGCCAAATACTGAAGTCCTCGAGCGTGTGATTTTTAATTGAGCATGTTCATTGCTTGGATGGAATTTACAGAATTCTATTAGGCTCTTCTCTCCATAGTTGCCTCTCAGCACGTCCTTACATTGTAGATTAATTGTTTCTACTCAAAGGTTAGTTGAAATTCCTCAAGGGCACAGCCAAATGGATTTTGAAATATAGAAATCTCTTGCATCTAGGTCTAAAATATGCTGCTGACACTGAGCTCAGAAAATTTACCAACTATATTTGCACGAGAATGGACATCTCATTTCTTGTTTTAATTTTTGATAGCACCAGAAGTGTACATAATATAAAGCTACTCAGCATTACTGGTGACTGAAACCTCAGTTGTCCCTTAAAATGGCATTCTCACAGCACGTATTTCACACATAAGCACTGTTTTACCTTGTAATTTTAGTGTTAATTCACTAATAGACCTTATGAAGTCTGCAGCAAAACTTAATTGCCAAAGCCATTCTTTATTCAATTGTATTAGGGCACTTCTCTTTCAGAAAAATTTTAATATCAGTCTCAAAAAAATCTCAATAAAACTGACCCCTGCTAAGCCATCAAGCTGCAGTGTAATGAAACAAGCCAGGATGTTCTGTTTTTATTTCTCAAAATAAATTCACATAATTAATGAATTCTGGGCTGGGTGCAGTGGCTCGCGCCTGTAATCTGGGATGCTTAAGCTCACCAGTTCAAGACCAGCCTGAGCAAGAGTGAGACCCCATCTCTATTAAAAATAGAAAAACTAGCCAGACAGTGTGGTAGGAGCCTGTGGCTCCAGCTACTTGGGAGGCTGAGGCAAGAGGATCTCTTGAGCCCAGGAGTTTGAGGTGGCTGTGAGCTATGAGGCCATGGCACTCTACCAAGGGCGACAAAGTGAGACTCCCTCTCAAAAAATAAAGAAAGAAAAGAATGAATTCTGGAAGTTTTAAATCCAAAGTTACCAACAGAGTTCACTATTAATGCAACAAGTTCAATAACACACGCTAGGTTAAAATATTTTCCTCAGAGTACTGGATGGTGAATAAGAGAATGAATATCAATCACTTTAAACACCTTGCATTTTCACAAGCTTTGTTAATTTGTCCAATAAGTCTTTTTTTTCTGATATATAACTATAGTTGTATTATCTCTTAGTAAACTCTACTTCTGGTTGTATTGATTTAGTGTTTTCTTAACTTTTTGGAAAATATTCTCACTTAAAAAATAATGTTCTCCCTTGTCGCTCAACAGACTATTTACCCAAGTTCATTTTCTAGTCTCTTCACATTCAGCATTTTCCCCTCCAGTGAACTGAGCAGTGTTGCTAACTTCCAGGACTCCTCCAGAACCAAGGAAAACCACTTTTAAAAGCCTGGTTTTTCTCAATATACCTTGAGAGGTTTTTAAATTATTTCATATCTGGTCAAGTTGAGGTTTTTAAGAACTTCATTTGTAATTTGTCATAAAAGTTTGCAACTGGCTCAGTGCCCGTAGCACCGTGATTATGGTGTTAGCCACATACACCGAGGCTGGCAGGTTCGAACCTGGCCCGGACCGGCTAAAATAACGATGACAACTGCAACAAAAAATAACCGGGTGTTGTGGCGGGCACCTATAGTCCCAGCTACTTGGGAGGCTGAAGCAAGAGAATCGCTCAAGCCCAAGAATTGGAGGTTGCTGTGATGCTGTGGCATTCTACTGAGGGTGACATGGTGAGACTCTGTCTCAAAAAAAAAAAACAGAAAGAAGCACAACCTTCAAAGCCCCCTGTCCTCCTGTTGTTTTGATGTGGTAGTTATGCACTGGTAATAAACTAAATAAAAAGGCTTGCTAGGGTGGTGCCTATGGCTCAAAGGAGTAGGGCACTGGCCCCATATAGCGGAAGTGGCAGGTTCAAACCCAGCCCCAGCCAAAAAAAAAGGCTCGGTAATACATTGTGTGCCCCATTTGAAACACTGTCAAATTATAAGTGCATCTCTCCATCTGTAGTGTGGCAGTCAGGGTGCCACATAACCTCTCTACTCAATTCTGCTGTTATTGTGCAAAAGTAGCCCTAGATAATACAGTTATGTAAATGCATGAGCTTGGCTATATTTCAACAAAACTTAATTTATATATATGAAATTTTAATTTCATATGATTTTCATGTGTCTTTAAATATTCTTCTTTGGGCTCGGCGCCTGTGGCTCAGCGGGCTAAGGCGCCAGCCACATACACCTGAGCTGGCGGGTTCGAATCCAGCCCAGGCCTGCCAAACAACAATGACGGCTGCAACCAAAAAATGGCCGGGCGTTGTGGCGGGCGCCTGCAGTCCCAGCTACTTGGGAGACGGAGGCAAGAGACTCGCTTGAGCCCAGGAATTGGAGGTTGCTGTGAGCTGTGATGCCACAGCACTCTATCCAGGGTGATAGCTTGAGGCTCTGTCTCAAAAATAAATAAATAAATAAAATATTCTTCTTTGGCTTTTTTTCAACATTTAAAAATGTAAAAACTCTTCTTAGTTCATGAGCTCTACAAAAACAGGTAATGGACAGAATTTGGCTTGCAAAGTATAATTTTCCAACTCTGATTTAGGATTTAATTTTAAGAATATACTGTCTGTTCATTTGCTTATCTATTTCCAATCAAACTTTCAGTGAATTTTCTGTAATTGTGTGTGGTTGCAGAGTAGAAGTTTCTTCCCAAGGGGACATTAATCAGTTATTATTTTGTCATGTACACCAGAGTATAAACCAAAGTTAGAACACAAAGAAACACAAGAATAGTCTAGCAGGGGGGAGGGGAGAAGAGGAAGAGAGGAGAGGGGAGGAGGGGAGGGTGATTAGTGGGATTTCACCTAATGTGTGCAATGTGCACCCAACACACCCCCGGGTGAAGGGCTCAACTAAACCTTGAACTTTACCTTAGCATTGAGAACAATGTAGCCTAAACATTTCTATCCTCATATTTATCTGAAATTTTAAAATAAAGAAAACAAGTAAGAATACAATAAACATACTTCACCCCTAGGCTGCATAAGTCAGATGGTACTGGTGGATTTTGTACTGCTTCAGTTCTTTCATTTTAAAAGCCTCAAATCACCGCATTTATTATTATTAGAGACTTTGGGTGAATTTTGGGTGTTTCCAAATATTTTTTAAATATTTCACTTACTTGGCAAAAAAGCCCAGGATAACTCCCCAAGCAGGGGGAGTGGGTCAACAGCAGCCTTTCAGAACGCAGCCTACATTTATTGACCCTCTAGATTGATTTTCCAGGAACTTTCCCAGTGTTCATTTCTTCTCTGTGTATTTAGGGAATCAGAGGCAGCCCAGGAAGAACAGGACTGGCTGGGTCTCCAGGTCCTCGAGGAGTAAAGGGCTCATCAGGCCTGCCAGGAAGCCCAGGAGTTCTAGGCCCAAAGGTACTTTAATGTCTTCCCTGGCCTTATGTTCATGGTCTAGGTCACAGGATGGTAAGAGTCATAGCTTTTAATTGAATTCAACTAATAACAAAGACACACTAGGGAAAAGGGAAGCACGTGGCCTTGACAGGTCCATCTCCCATGATAGCCTCGTAGATATAATTCAGCATAACAACTCACTTACCCAGGACGGTTGAAGCCTTAAAAAGTTCTGTCATTGACTCCTTTTGGTTTTTCTTCTTTTCTCCAAATCAGGGATATCCATTTACTTCCAGACATATACTTTTTTAAATATACTTCCTATTCCTCTAACTGTGAACCTAACCCATCAATTAATAAATCTGATAGCAGTAGGTGATTTCTTAGAATCAATGTGATAGCAATTAAGACTTGCTTTAGTGTTCCTCACATGAAGTTTTGTCACAGCAACAGACTTTCCAGAAAAACCTGTCAGAAATATCTCAGTGAAGGGCTGACCGAGACAACTTAGAGAGTAGTCCAGCGTCTAAAGCTTTTTCAGAAACGCCTAGGACTGAAGCATTGGCACCCTTATTTTTACCTCTTAACTTGATTTTCACAGTTCTACTTCGAAAGAATATTCAGGTTTCTGACCCATTCAGGTAAACTGAAAATGATGCCCAGTTACTCAGTGTTTATAGTCTTCGTCTTCTGTTCATGTTTATTCCATGAATATCCCTTTATACCCAAGCCCAAGGCAACTGACCAAGTGCTAACCTAGGAAAAGAAGAAAAATCTCTACCTCCTATGTGTGAATCTGTAATTAAAAGGAACCATATTTGTTAAGTCCCAAAGTTACAGCTTTGTCTCAAGACGTTGAAGGATAATTTGCTAATCTTAAGATATCCTTCGGACAAGGTCTACCATTATCATTTTTCATTAGCCTGTTTCTAAAATCCACCTGATTCCTAAGAGTTTGTTGGAGGTTTTTTTGTGTGTGTGTGTGGTATGAAAGATATTCCAACTCTCATTTCCAAAACAAAACAGAAAAATAAATGAAAGACTCTACTTTTAAAAATATAGCAATGTTGATTAAGTATATACTTAAAATGAACTTTTAGGAGAGAAATGTGGTTTATATCAAAGGAACCTAGGGAAACAAAAAATGAAACATTTTTAATGATGGAATTGATAAGATGATTATGATTAAAATTGGGGTTCACACACAGGGAGACTACTCTGATTCTGGTATCAGATTGCCAAATCATCTCTGGATGGAGGGGGAAATGCGGCAAAATGATACCAGTTCAAATAAAGTACAAGTTCCATCACATATAGTCACCCCCCACACACACACATACCACACCCTCACCATCCTCTCTGAAGCTCTACTGTTCTCCTCCTGATTTTATAGGGTTCCCCCTTTCCACTTTCCACACTTTCCTTCTTTTCCACACTTAACATAGTCTCTAGAATTTTCTTTTCCCACTGCTACCTTTCTTATTCATTTAATTAATTATTACTTGTATGGAAAATATTGGTAAAGAGGATGATCATGCAGAATTTAATTTCCGCCACGCCTTGTACTATGTCTAAGGATGTACCTGTATTTGGCTTTCATTTAAAAGCCAGTATGTTTATAGTTTCTAAAGTTAAGATCTTCTTTCTTTTTTCTGTCCATAGGGTGAACAAGGGCTACCTGGCCAACCTGGAATTCAAGGTAAAAGAGGGCACCGAGGAGTACAAGGTGATCAGGGACCGTGCGGAGAGCCTGGCCTGAAAGGGCAGCCTGTACGTGTCAACTTGGAAATTCACTAAGCCTTATTCTACAGACCAGGCCACCACTGTACAATAACGATTATCTTATCTGTTCACCTTACAGGGAGAACCTGGTGTTCAAGGTTTGACAGGTTTCCAAGGATTCCCAGGCCCCAAAGTATGTTTCCATATTTTCTGCTAGTCTACAATAAAAAAAAAAGAGAGAGAGAGAAATCCTAAAATATCTGTATTTAGTCCCTGACTTAAGCTTTTGTAGATTTATTTATTTATTTCTATTATTTCGGAGACAGAGTCTGACTCTCACTCTGGTTCAATGTTTAGTAGCAACAGGGGTCTTGCTCTTACTCAGGGTAGTTTTGAAATCCTAAGCTCAAGTGATACACCTGCCTTGGCTTCCCAGATCGCTAAGATTAGGGGCAGTGAGCCATACCCAGCCAAGCTTTTGGGTTTTTTAATCTGCAAAATTTTTGTTATACAAAAATACATAGAGTTATACATATATTTGCGTTTTGGGTATGTTAGTTTGAAAACTTATGTAAATGTACATTTTTCTAACAGTTTTACTATATGATTTTGTTCCCTCTCATTTCTTTTTCCAAACCATTTTATTATGAAACATTTTAAGCACATGGCAAAGGTTGAGAGAATTTTATAAGAAACACCTATACCCATTACCTGTATTTTACCATTAACATTTTCCCCAACTTGCAATATCATGTGCCTCTCTGTCTATCGATCCATCTCTCTCCCTCCACTTCTTGTGTGTTTCTTAGTAAATTACAGCCATGGTACCCTTCTTCCTAAATACTTCAGCATGTATGTCAGCTGTCCTGTATCATTTTTTCTTCTTTTTGTCAATTATTGATTGGTATGAGATTATTTCATTTGTCAAATGTTCACATAGAGCTAAAAATTTTTATCTTTTTGTATTTTATGTCTAGGGTCCTGACGGGGATGCTGGCCTTACTGGAATATCAGGTCCTAAGGGTCCCACTGGACAGAGAGTAAGTGTCAAGTTGTTCTGCCTCCCTGGAAATCGTGGTTCAGTGCTTGTTATAGGACTTAAGAGCTCTCAAATTAATATACGCCAAATAAATATCTGAGTAAAATGACTTTTAAGGTAAAACTGGTAAGAGCACATGCCGTGTTCAACCTTTTACAGTTCATATATTATGAGCAAAATACCCCCACAGACCACCCATACTTCCCAGTTCTTATTAAAAAAAGTCATCAGAATCACTGTGAAGACTGAATAATATGTATGTTAACTCAGGCCAGAAACAAAAACCACAAAGCAGTTTCATGTTCTAAGCGGTATACAGAGACCACCCCCAGGCATCACCTGTAGGAGGCTCGGTAGGACCGGAGCGCTTCAGAACACACTTTGAAAAATATTTCCCAGTCGTGGTGTTTTCCCAGCTCAGGGTCAGGTATCCCCGCAGGGATAAGGAATTGCTTTTAAAGAGCTGTAAAAATTAAGGTCTGAAGAACTCCAATTAGTAGTTTAGTGCCTGTAATTACGGTCAGTAGAGAGTCTAAATAGGACAAAAAAGCCACCAGCAATTACTGCTCGTTGTTTTTGTTTGTTGCTTTTTGGATTTGTTTTAGTTTTTATAAATCACATCGTCCTCATTGATTAGATGGTTTATGAAACTGAAAAGGAAAAAATTAAATTTCAACGGCTTGGCCGTAATAATCCTGTCTGTATGAGTGAGGGCAGCTGGCAGGGGGAGTTAGAGAGCAGAGAGGGGAGAAGGGAAATGGTTCAGATGCTGGAGAAAGGAATCTTGGAGAACAGCCCCTTCTCTAACTCTTACAATAAATTCTTTCAAAGAGCAGTGTTTTTGAGGTAATTTTTGGTTTAAAGATTCTTCTCAGATTTCTACAGGTATAAATGTATTCATTATTTTCATGATTTCTGAAGAACCAGGGACCGTTGGTGCTTGTATTATTATGTAAAGTCCAACTGTTGATTATCCATAGGTAAGTTATATGTGTATAGGCCACGCTGTAAAAAATATTGCTTTTAAGTTCGTAGTTTATATACATTCCCACATTAGTTAAATCTGCGCGTTCAAGTTTTATTTTGTTCTTAATTAAAGCCTCTCTTAATATTATTAAAGAAAAGTTGGCTACCTGCCTAGCACCTGTTCTAAAAAGAGTCTCACAAAATGGTGGTCTCTGCAGACCAGGATCTGAACCTATACTGCTTTGCAGGTCTAAAAATCTGATCAGCCACCAATAGCAATGATGAGGTAACTAGCTCACAAGTACTAACCTATAAGCACAGATATTTGTTTATTAAGTCCTTGTAGGAGACAAATGAAAAGTCTTGATAGGCTAATAGTGAGCAAGAGACAAAGTCCCAGGTACTGGTGTTCAGTTTGTGGCCCTTATCTTATCTAATCCCACCCAAATTCGTTGAGAGAGAGAGATGCTGGAATCCCCAGGTTGCAGGTGGAGAAACTAAATCTCTGAAAGATATTTTGCTTAAGTCCGTATAGTACTAGGGCAGCGGTTCTTAACCTGTGGGTCGCGACCCCGTTGTAACAATGAAAATACATCCTGCATATCAAATATTTACATTACGATTCATAACAGTAGCAAAATTAGTTATGAAGTAGCAACGAAAATAATTTTATGGTTGGGGGTCACCACAACATGAGGAACTGTATTAAAGGGTCGCAGCATTAGGAAGTTTGAGAACCACTGTACTAGTGTATGGAGGAGCCAGAATTTGAATCCAAGTCTGATTGCCCAAATCCTATTATAAGATTGCTTGCTAATGGCAGCATTAAAATATAGAATGGATATTAAATGGCCTAGTGCCTAGTTCTGGCCCAATAATCAATTAATATTTGATAATCAAATAAAATCAATTGAACTAGGAAAACTGGATTAACTTTCCTCCATCTCAAAGTTATATTTATGTCATAACTGATACCTACCTTAAAAATCACAGCACCCCATCTTTTGAAGACATTTAGATAAAAAAAAAATTGTTCACTCTTCAGGTCCATTTTTTCTGCAGTCTATATTCTCCTTTCCATTCTTTTAACAAATCATTATTTCAGAGAGTCTTATCACAATTAAGTTTCTTCACACATTATTTTTCAGGGATAAGCCATTCTAGAGGATACATTTGATTAGGTTAAGGAATAATCCCTTGATTTAATTGTGGATCTTTGAAATTCAGGTACTATATTTACAAATTACCACTTGAAGTTGATTTTTGTGTTTAAAAGTGATTCTATTAATTTATGTTTAGAATAGCATGTAATTTCTTTTATACTATGCCAGCTTAGTATTAAAGCCAGCAGTCTATTAGGAAGGCATAGTGGTACTTACCTGTAGTCCCAGCTACTTAGGAGGCTGAGGCAAGAGAATCAAATGAACCAAGGCGTTTGAGATTATAGTGAGCTGTAATCATGCCATTGCACTTCAGCTTGGTTCACAAGAGTGAGACCTTGTCTCTAAAGAAAATCAAAAAATAAAATAAACAAACAAATAAAATCAGTCAGTGGACCCCATGTCCGTAATAAAACTAGAATGACAGGATGTGACTAGTAAGAGATCTTAATATAAATAAGACCTTAAAAGCAATATTTATTATAGAGAAGTCCATCGATGTATAACGTAATTGTGGATAATTAAGAATTGGATTTTATATAAACCACAATTATTTCAGTAGGCAGAATGTTCTGTACCTTGGTAAAAGTTGGGGGGAAAAAGCCTGATAGATTTCTACTTTTATGTATGAGCCACAAAGACAGCGCAAGTTGGAGTGGAATTTGTTGGAAAAAAACTAATGTGTGTGTTTTATATTAATCTAGAAATGAGACTCTATAGTTTGGGAGAAATTGACCAGAGATCCAGCTTATTGAAGGTTATTTCCTAATCAAAGAACAGCTTAGAGTTCTAAAAACACGTTTCCCTTTCTCTCTATGGCCCTATAAAGTACATGTTCTTATTCCTATTATACAGATGGAAAAAGCTGAAGTGTAGTTTGTCACATACGATGCCCTCTGGTCCTTCCTGTACACTTTCCCTAGTCCATGCTTCATGCTACTCAAATATCTGCTTCAACATCTGCACAGAAATTTATTCAAAAATGTGTTCATCATTTCAGTTTTCATACAGTTTTCTTCACTATGCATTAACACACATATAAAATGTGTTATTGAGGTTATCACCACATAAAAATCGTAATACTGGGCCAGCATGAGGGGAAAAAAGTTATAATGGTGATTTATCAATATGTTAGAAATGATACAGATGTTAGTTTCCTGATAGGAAATGGTAATAATATGCAGAATTTCATCATACATTGTTTAATCAAGATTGCTGTGTTTATGTTAGCACTATAAGATTTTATAATAAAAAGTACAATTATGTAAGCATGGTTATTTTACCATTGTACAGGAAGTTCTATAAAATTTTTATGAAGTATGCTGATAATGAGACAGTTTTTCTTTTACCTCAACAGGGAAACACTGGTCCCCTTGGCAGAGAAGGTATAATAGGCCCAACAGGTAGAAATGTAAGTTTGCCAGAATACTCATCTTTTTTCTTTCTCATGCCTTTTTTCCTTTAATCCTATTTCTGGAATAATCTACCAAGAATTAGCCTGGATATTTTATTTTATTTTTTTGATTTTTTGTTTTTAATTTTTTTTTTTTTTTTTTTTTTTTTGAGACAGAGCTTCAAGCTGTCACCCTGGATAGAGTGCTGTGGCATCACAGCTCACAGCAACCTCAAATTCCTGGCCTCAAGCGAGTCTCTTGCCGCCACCTCCCAAGTAGCTGGGACTACAGGCGCCCGCCACAACGCCCGGCCATTTTTTGGTTGCAGCCGTCATTGTTGTTT